>JAZHYW010046089.1:0-98979 GCA_037355805.1 Ixodes ricinus | reverse complement strand
CGCGAAGTCGGCGTCACTCACTTCCGCTCGCTCGCTGTGCCGAGAGTTTAGGAAACAGAGGGCGTGACAAGTTTTCAGCATTTTACTGTCTCTCTCCAACTAATAAGATTGCGACATTGTTCAATAAGAATGTAAATTAAAATAGGAATAAAAACTGGCAGCGGCCTTTACCTTCAAAGTGCTATAGACGCTTCGCACACGCGCCAGATTACGGCCGCCATTGCTGACCTTCTTTTATCTTCCAGAGATGCCAAGTCACTGTAGGCGGACTTTGACGAGCCTCCAGAGGGCCGAATGCTGGGGAAAGGACACAGTCGGATCTAAAATGGCAATATTTTGTGCTGCTGTGGTAGTGATGGAGCGAAGGGACCACAATAAGAGGAAACAAAAACTGAAGGTCGGTTATGGCGGTGCCCACGCACATGCAGCTGATGCAAAGCGTCTAGAATGCACGAAATGCTGTATTTAAGAAGTAATAATTTTAATTTGTTTAGAAGACTATACACATGCATTGTGTAGTATAGGTTGCGTGGCATCAATACATATATAAAGTAAAGGTCAGGTGACGTCGGGCCACGTGAAGTCAATTTACCCGCTAAATTTAGCGGGAAACTCCATTTGTGTATAGCTCACGTGACATCAATTTTCACGCGAAACTTAGTGCGGAAACTGAATTGTATTTACAGGTCACCCGACATCAATCTCCCCTCAAAATTTAGCGGGGAAACCGAATAGGCGACCGGCGTTTGGCAGCAGCCGCAAAGCACTCTGGGTATTATTAGCTTCCGGTTCGTAGCTAGCAGCCGACGCAGCGCCATGGCGACTATGGATTGGAAGCTGTGCGGGTGTTGAAACCCGATCGGTTCGAGCCACTTCCTTTGCTGCTGGGTGACTTACAAATTTCTGAGCGATTGAAGTTACTTCTACGGATATGTTGAGTAGGAATCGGTACGCAGAAGCATCCAGAACGGTCTCGAAAGCACTAAGCGAAGTGCGGCCGGTGACAAGCTCTACTCGCGCCGCGCTTTCCGGATCTTCGCATGAAAACTCCAGCTAGGTTAGCTATTTTGTTTTCCTTTTGAGGCCGCATTCTTTATTAGGTTTTGTTTATTTTTAATTGTTACGTTTGATCACATCACCGACTCAAATAGGTGCAAATGTACGCCGTGGGGCGCAGTGGCCGAAATGCTGGATCGGAACTTTGGCGTACTTTTCTCGCGCGATCGAAAAGACATTTTCGTTGAAAAGTTTCTTTCGACGACATCGGATAACGCCAGAAAAGTTGCTTTTAAACACTGTGTTTTTTGTACTTCGAATAAGTTGTCCTCTGTGTACCACGTCCCAACCCCCACACGTTTAATTTTTTTTCTAATGATGTCGAGTAAGAAAGCCTGCATAAACGTGCACCGGTTTTGATATATAGGCTACGCAGGGTCGTACAACCGTTTGATTATGCGTCAACATGTAGGCGCTGTCTGCTTGCTTTTGTTTGTTTACATTATAACAAGCCGAGGTCCAGATTTCTGTGGTTCATATCTGTTGGCCGAGTTTCAATGAATGCTCTTAAGTTATTCCACACCGTGTGAAGCGACCAAACTATATATCTTGAGCCCATACACAGGAATACATCCCAGAGCATTTTGCTGTCCCTGAAACGTTCCGTAGACGAAACGTCGTCCGATGAACTGATTGCCTGCGATGTCGCGGGCAATCTCACCTCTGCGTGATCGTATCCCGCGTTCTCGAGGATGCCTCGTAAGACAAGCCGTGCTCACCCCTTCGCATATTCACCGATGCCTTTATCTGGGTGTCAAGAGTCCCTGTTATAATACGTTATTTCGCGCGGTCCCAAACCTGAAGGAAGAGAGAAGACGTTGGTGCTGACCTGTAACAAAATGGGCCGCGTATGAACGGGCACCGCCGCTTAGCTGTCACTGTAGTCCGTCACTCGCTTACCAGCGACAGCCCGTCATTGCTTCCGTTCTTTGGTCCTCGGAAACCGGAACATCTCATGCACTTCATGGCTCGCGCTAGAACGTACCGCGGAGCAGTGAACCATTTTTTACCGCGAATACAGCACGGCCGCCAAGCCTAGAAGGGCTCTCGATAAACGAACCACGACCGACACAGGACAAACCGGAAGCGTGAAGTCACGTGACGCTTCGTTTCAGGTGACGAAACTTCCGGCTCAAACGCCGGTAACCTATTGGTCTGCAGGTCCCGTGACGTCAGGTCCCGTGACATGAAATTTCCCGCTAAATGTAGCGGGAAAACTGAACTCGTGTATAGGTCACGTGACATCGATTTCCCCGCTGAATTTTGCGCGAAATGACGGAGGGACGAACGGACAAAATTTTGAGATTAGGGGTAGAGCTAAAACACATTTCATGATCTAAAAAACAACAACAAAAAAGATTCACGATGCAAATCTAGTGTATGGGGTTTCCCCCAAAAAATATTTTACAGAGCATGTTTCACCCTCAAAATAAACAACGCATGGCCGAACGCTCATTCTCCGCTCAAATGTAGGGCTAACGGTTCGAACAAGATGCAAAAGCTTCAAAACTAACCGTTAACTCATTCAAAAGTTACGCGATTTTTTTTGTTTAAATGAAAAAATAGGGCTTTCTTTCGGCCATTTTTGGTGGCTGGCACCATTCAGCTCCATGTGTTTGAGAGCTCCAGTAGCTGCCATTTTTCCATTAAAAACTTAACAAAAAAACGTTTATAACTTTTTTATAAGGTCATGGTTCGTGCCGAAACTTGGGCATCTGGTACGAACCGTTAGCGCTGCATACTTTATCTTCGCGGTAAAACAAGAACCTCTACCCTTTTTTTTGGCCGGGGTTGGGGACCGGAAAAGGGGGATGGGCGGCTGTCAATGAATTACTTTTTTTAGTAACTTTGTAATAATTTGAATACATTTATTAGGAAGTAAATCGCAAGAGTAATAATCTGATTACTTTTGGAAGAAGTGCTAGAAGGACTTGTAACCCCTACTGCTTTCCCCTCCCCTTTTAATGGCGCCATTTGTTTGTACACGTTTCCTATCATGGAATCTTGGAACCCAGTCTCCGACGGGAGGGCGTGGCTTACCAAAATTGGTGGATTAAGGTAAGTAGTTTATAATTCGGTGATCCTAATCTAATAATAGACAGTCCGAAAAACCGATTACTTTTTCAAGTAGTGACCAATGCGGACCGCAAGTTCGTCTGCTTCTTGCACAGTGGTTGTGATGATGTCAGAACTCCAAAATCTTATTGGCTGAATGAAAAAAATGAAAGCCGTTTACAACTCCCTGTAACGCCGAATTAGAGCGCAGCTCTTGAGGAGGAGAGGAAGGCACGAGGGGGTCACGTGACCTCGGGGAGGGGGGTCACGTGGCCTGGTGGTCACGTGATCTCAAGGAGGGGGGAAGGGAAATTTTCCCCGCTAAATTTAGCGGGGAAAATTTTCCGCTAGATTTAGCGGGGAAAATTTCCCGCTAGATTTAGCGGGGAAAATTTTCCGCTAAATTTAGCGGGGAAATTTACCCATCATGCACCGCGCGGTTACGCCGACGGCGACGGCGACGGCGACGCCGCTCATGGCGGAAACGGGCGCCTAAGAGCTGCGCTCTAAAAAAAAGTTGGTAGACCTCAAGGCACCTAGCATTGAAGTCTACCCACTAAATAGGCGTAGACTTCGGGGGGCATCGGGGCTCGTGCCCTCCCTGGTGAGATCCGGGGGGGGGGGGGCAGAGCGGGCCCGGGCCATGATCCTTACCGAGACGCTGTTTACGTGCCATGTAACAAGCTTCTAGTTGTGGCATGTAAACAAAACACCGCGCAGGTCGCCTTTATTGACAAAATACATGGGAAATGGAATCCCAGCGTGCTTTCGTTAGCTTCGATCTCCAGTTCTGGCGAAAAGGTAACGCGCAGCACCCCCCCCCTGCCCCTGCGGAAATTGACCCACTATCCTTTCCATCAAAGCCAGTCAGAACTTGGCGTCGTTCTGACGTTACCGTACAGTGCTCAAAGGGGTAGTGTAACGAACGAAACCGGAGAAGCGGCACAGCGTTGGAAGACGGCCGCGGGACGCGCTGGCGCTTGCAGCACCGTCGTTCCGATTCGCAGCTGTCGACTACACCGTCGTCTGCTAGTTTCACATTTTTATTCACCTAAGAAACACAAATCATGTCGTTGGAAGTTCACTGGAAACAAATAATTGTTTTCGAGGTATTTATATTAGTTATGAAGCGTGTTAGGTGCCTCTATCTGCCGGCCGATGGAGGCACCCGAACGGAGCTGCGGATCGAAGCGCCCCACACCGTCTTCCAAGGAGCGGCCGTTCACGATGCATGGTGGAGGCTACGCGGTAACCACACTACCCCCTTTAAGCCACTGTAGTCCCCGCAACTCCTGCGCATGAAGCAGACGACTTGCTCTCCGCATTACTTTTTGTCTAACTAATCAAGTAATCTAATAGAATATTTTAAGCAAGAGTACTATAATTGTAATCGAATATTTTTTTTCGAGTGACGTGCACAATATCAGCTGGAGTGACAATGCGAAACCGCTCTAAGGCACGCCATATTACGAAAAAAAAGAAGATATAAAGCAGAACAACATAAAAAAAGAGTAAAATACACTGTGAGCAGAAGTTTCGTATAAAGTTTGCCTGCCATTCCTCACCAGTCAAACAGAAAATACCACAATGGTTCTTGAAAATACCTCTACGTGTTTTTTTTTTGTTTTTTTAAGCAGACATTTTTTTAGGCGGTGCCAGGGAAACGAGGTAAATAAATAAACGGTAGGCACTCAACATCTCCCCGACAACAAGGCCACAATGCTGGATTTGTTACATCTCCAACCGGAGCCCAGCATGAAACACAGCTTGGACCAGGGTGTAAGATAGACAGGTGGGGAAACGGGAGCCAAATGAGCGACCGGATTGTGTCCCCCTCGGTTTTCTTTTTCTCTGGCGCCATCTATCCGGAGCACCGCGAACTCTCACTCCGGGCGGGCGACCGGTGGCAACCGGCTAAACTGACGGAAATGGTTTCTCGTGGATTTTTAATGGAGGACTGTCGTGCTCTCGGTTTATTTTGCGCACTCTCCCATAGAGTTCCATGCAAATCCGATTCCGATTTTTTCTTCTCGCCGCAGCGCCATCTGTCGCAAATCGGGGGTACCCGCAAGCAGACGAGTACACAATCCGGTCACGGCGCTGCGGTAGGCTTCTATGGGCCGTTTTCCCTGTTATCCCCCAGGATGTTCTCGAGGTACTCATAGACATCGGTAATCACACAATCAAAGAGGCACGTATTAGAACGATTGAGAAGGCGTTTTATTTCGAGGAAGCCCATTTTGTTTTGAAATATCCACCTGGTAACAGTGTAACGTGCGAACAGTGATAAGCGTGCATCGTTGCCACGTTGCGTAGTAGTACACACACACACACACTCTCGAGTTGCATCCTGACCGACTTCGGCAGGTCGTTTTTGTTTTTTTGTTTTTGTTAACTGGTCCCTAAAGTTCCCCGGGAACTTTGTCTGCCCGGAGCTGCAATCGGCGGCCGTGTGTGGCCGACACTACGCTCTTGTATTGCGGTGCGGAGTGAACTGATGTCAGGAACTTGACGTGGGAACATTGAAAGACTCTTGGAAAAAAGACGCGTAGAAAGAAGAGCACGTTGCACGCGCCTCCATACACGGGAACGGGCTAGTTGAACGTGTTCTACCTGAAGTTCTTGCCCAAGGGCACAGTTTCACTTGAGTGGCGAACATCGGGTTTTGATAGTAGATGAAGACAAAATCTTCCTTTAGGTTAACAGAGCACTCTTGTTGGCAAACGGGCAACTCTGTGGCATATTGATGGCGTCACAACTTCGGTACGTCATCAACTGGTGACGTCGTGAAGTTGCTATAGCGGCACCGTTGCTACGCTAGTAGGTGATATAGCGAGGCAGCGTCAAGGCTACGCCAGCTGGTGACGTAGCAACTTTGCCACGTCGTCAACTTGCGACGTAGCCACTTTTTTATGTCGTCAACTGACAAATGGTGTTCGTCGCAAAGTTGGGAGGCAGCATTATTGCTACACCGGCTGTGAACGCGACAACTTTGAGCCGTAACCAAGTTGTGGCGTAGCAAAGTTTCTAGACAACATCATTGCTACTTCAACAACTGGTGACATAGAAACGTTGCTAGGCAGCATCATCGCTACGCCAGCTGATGACGGCAGCAACCTTGTTATACCATAGATTGGTGACGTCACGAAGTTGGCAGGCAACATCGTTACTACGCCAGTCAACTGGTGATGTTGCAAAGTTGCTAGGCATCATTATTGCTACGCCATCTGGTAAAGCAGAAACTTTGTTACGTCTTCAACTGGTGACGTACCAGTGCTGCTAAGCTAGCATTGCCACTCCAGTTGGTGACGTAGCAAGTTTGCTACGTCATCAAATGGTCACAAAGTTACATGTATTTGAGCAAGTGGAATTGCGAAAGATTGCGGCAGTTGGCACAAAATGTTAATATTTGTTTAGTTTGTCTGAGAGCAATCGATGTCTATCGCGGTTGTGTGACAAGGCCGTTACAAAACTGATTCTCTGCTTGTCTTAGCGCGCGTTATTTAAAAAGACGTCAATAAATACTTCCGAATTAAAGTTTGAACATGAAGCAGATACCAGAATGTGTCCGGTTTAAAGTGAAGTCTCCGAGTATTTACCTGGTACATATAAATGTCGAACTTCAAAGCACACTAAATATGGTATTGCGCAAAAAATTTACAGGTGCCTGCAAATTCACTGGTTTTGGATTGCGTGAAAGAAAAAAAAGCATTAGCTAGATGCAAGATTAACGAAGCGCAATACACCGATCTCACCAGCCAGTTTGGTAATGCCACCCCTGCCGCAATGCATAGAGGGAGTTTTAATCTTTTTGCAGCCGCGACAACCTTGCTTGAGTTCTGCGCGTGCAAAGCGCGAGATGGCACGAGCCGTCTCCGGCTCTGTCGGCCAACGTTACTGCCGGCTGCCTCCCGAGAACTAAAGTTATGATGGCTTCACGCATGCGCCGTATGCTTAGTGAGATCGGTCTATTGCATGTCCAAGCGAGTGACCATAAGCGGAGGTTTGAATAGACATAAGAACGGCAGCATTAATCTTGAGCCTCAGTGATACTGGCACATTGGCAACTCGTTGAAATGTTTCGTTTCGTGAAGGTTGATGCATCCGGGAGTATGAGACTGTCCCGATCGATGAATAAGCAAAATGGTATCATAATTTTGATACGCACCCAAAACAACCCCAAATTCATTTTCTCGTTCGTTCATAGCGTTGTACGTGCGGCGAATCCAGGTGGCCGGCGTGTAGAACTTTAGGGTTAAAGCGTTGTTTAGGCTCCAACGCAACACCGACGACTGCCCACGGTCGGAGCCTGGAGCGCGTCTCCAACTGGTGTGTTCAGCGTCCTATCCCGCCCATACATCAAAAGTGGTACGAAGTGGCAACAAATGACGTCACGGAAGTCGGAGCGTCCTGCTGTCGGATGTCGCGATCCTGGCGGTTGGTCGTAGAAATGCTGGCGAAAAGCAGGAGCGAACGCGGTACGCTCATTTCGTTGCGCGAACGCTTGCATTCGTGGGGGTGCCGATACCTGGTCAGAACAGGACATACCATAGACAGGCTGGAGAGAGACATTTGCATCGAAAGTGGTTCGTGTAACTTCCCGTTTCTTCCAGTAGTCTCCCGGTTAATTGACTTGTTCCACGGGACATTACTCGTTCGGCCTTTATACCAGATATGAAGACACGCACTCGTACAGCAAGCAAGTAGGAGTGCGCACATGAAAATTGACCTGGATGTCGCCAATGAGCTGCCTTTCCTACGCGCGCACATCAAGTGGAGTGCCCATTCACACGGTGTAGTAGTGTTAGACTACGTCTGATCACTCTGCTTTGGCTTCAGTTGGATGCGACTAAAATTATCATGGCCACCAATCCACGCATCGTTGGGTAACCGGCAGTTGTGTCCTCCCGACAAGAATCAATGGGTCCTAAATAACAACCCTCTCCTCTTTCCTCGAAAGTGGTTCTGGTCAAACGCAGTCAGACTCTACCGTGTGAATGGGCCTTAGGTCTTTACTATGTCCGCAGGAAAAACTGACCACATTCTGATGATACTGAGAGCATGTATGCCAACCGTAAATTTCAAACTCCAAAGCATCGCCTACTATAGTACAAATACCTTCCACGGGAAATCAAACATCGACATCGAACATCGCGGCGCATAGATGTTTTAGGAGACTGCGCATTAACCAACATAAAAATGCGGACCATCATTTGTGTAAAAGGTAAACTTTTTTTTTGGCATAGATGATGGCAATCATAACCTACACGATCAACGTCTCCGTAGCCTTTTATATTTTGTGTCACGTTAAGTTCAACCGCAGCCAAAGCTGCGATCCGGTGAAGCCAACCAAGCAGAGTCAAAAAGTTCATCGTCATGGCTCTCGCCTTTTTGCGTCTGCTTTCAACGGATGAATCATTCTCACGAAGGAATCCATTGTGATCCTGCACTTTTATCTGTGCGCGATTGGTGTAGCCGGTGATAAGAAACGCTAAAAAAATTCAGCACCGTGACGACCCACTTTTGACACTGCTTGATTGGCTCCCATGGATCTTAGCGTTGACTCTGGTCGGACTTACTAGAGTTTAAGGGAACCGCTTTTGAACATCCGACACGGTAAAATAGGCCATACGGTATAAACTGCGCATATGAGAGCCTTTTGTGGTAGCGCATGCGCAGTCCATACCGGAGGGCCCATTCTACCGTACGAGACGTGCGAAAACGGTTCCCTAAAACTCTCTCATGTGAAACAGAGTATAGTCACGCTAAACGGGCGTCTCATCTTCAAGACCTTCGGAACACATAGACAAGAAGACGAAGATGACGAAGATGTTCTGTACTAGATGATTCTACACGTCCGAGACACTTGGCAGCACTCGAGCACGGCAGCGATTCCCGAGTAATAAAAATAGTATTTCTGTGTATACGACGAAGAAGAAGGCATTTGAAGCTTTACCAGGAGGAAGACTCGAGATTCGAAGAGGGCGGGTGAAGTGTCGGACGATGATCGGCCTGAACCCAGCCTTGTGCAAGTTTGCGTCCAGGGACGACATGTGTCTATACGGTACCGACGATTTCCAGGTAGTGCGGTGAACTGATCGGGTGTTTGTTGAGCAATAAAATGATTCCGGTGACAGCAATAGGGCGACCGTACTGGCGATAGGCACCGACTAACTGAGGGCGATGGGGTACACATTATGGTGATTCCCTCTGGTATAAACGCGTTGCCTGGATCCTTTTCAACTCGATGAAAGATTCAGATGCCATATATACAAGGTTACTCGCTTGTGAAAGAGGTAACAACTGGCGATTGGGGGGGAGGGAGGGGGGAGTTAAGGGCTGTCCAGAAAGACGATAGACATCCAACGTTTGCCCAGAAACAAAACACCTTACATTAGAGTTTCACCAGTTCTTGCTACTTCTCCGAGATACGGCAAATCGGGCTTTCAACTAGAGTGCACTGAAATAGGCGGAGTATTGCTACCACCGACTGTTTGCTGAGGTGCTTGAGTATGGACATGACACATAAAAGGCAATTGCGACGCGACCTTCTTCGCCTGCTTGCAAACAGGCGTTTGCTCGTTGATATTGCAGGAATCTCCTCACAGCACAGCACAAAAAGTACGTTTGCCTCTGCTTACTCAGCATTATATACGCTCAATGAGCATGCTCCATTAAACCATTTCGTGAAGCCGTGTTTTAAGTCTGATTACCGGAAAGTTTCAATATAAAAGTCGCCACCACAACAATTGTATAGAGGATCTAACATACAAATAGATGACGGTGGCGCCACGTTTCTTCCCCAACCCAAAGCTTCATTACCCTTCACAGAAATCTAACCATGGTCACAACACTCACCCTTCTAGTACACTCTAGTTTGAAGTTTATCGTCTCTATAAGGACAGTACCATGTAAACGGTTTAAGAACGTAGTTGAGTTGTATAAAATGATTGGGTGACCAGTTTAAAACTAATATAAATTTCTAAGGAATCTAAGTGCGCAAAATCACACAAGATAAATGCGTGGATACCATGGGGGAGGGGTTAAAGAAATCCCAAGGTCTACGGCAGGGCAGCCGGCTGCCTTCCATGAGTAGAGACGATGCGATGAGACCAGTCACGTGATGATCGACGCCGCAACCACCACAGCAAGGTCACAACATTGAAATCACACCGGTTTCGTGAAGTAAGTTGGCGACAAAGGTTGATTCACCAATCCACGATGAACTTGCAGTAGTTGTGTACTCCCTGAGCATTAAATCGTTGCTTGCTATCCGCACCGCAGCGACGTCGTGATCCAGAACAGCGACACTTCACAAACGCCTTGAGGACGCGAAGACCGATGGACAACCGTCACTGCGCCTGCGCAGTGATGGCACCAGAAGTCTTGTAGGGTAGGTGCATTGGCGTCACTTGAACTTAGCCCACAATTCCACGCCCCCTTTGCCGAGGGCGTGATTCCAGCGCGTCACCATAACATCCGTTTCGTAGCACAGTCAAACTTGCAATTCTGTGCGGGCACTATTGGACAC
The DNA here is from genome assembly GCA_037355805.1 of Ixodes ricinus. Classification (NCBI taxonomy): domain Eukaryota; kingdom Metazoa; phylum Arthropoda; class Arachnida; order Ixodida; family Ixodidae; genus Ixodes; species Ixodes ricinus. The sequence continues at coordinate 88,337 of JAZHYW010046089.1, read as the reverse complement.
TTCCTATAAATTTAGCAAAATTAGGTTAGTTGAATGCATCCCTTAAACGGTTCTTTCTTTAGGGTAACTTGAGCAGCGGCCACGGCCACTGCCGAATCAAGCAAGACGCTCCTCAACTTAATAGTCTCTTTGCACATCGTTCCACCATAAACTTAAGAGAAGGCACAGAGCAATAATGTAATCACTTATGCCTAGACCTTGCGAGGTCTAGCAGGCTCGAAAGTGCGGCCACGTGATACAAAATTGTGACTTGATTGGTTCGCTTGCCAAGTGAAAAAGGGATCAGTCAAAGAGCACCTTAGAGCACATAATCTTCTTAGCTGAACTCTTGGCGATAAGGCTCATTACTCCGTCTTCGCCTTTCTTTTTTTCTCCGGCACTCTGCATCCGACTCTTGTCTATGGCCTAAACGCTCCGTGAGACGTTTGTGTAGACTCACACCCAATACTGGTTCTTCCTGAGCACGGTGGTGGGCGCCGAGAAGCGAACCTCCCCGTTCCAGTCATCGCTTTCGCTTGCGGCCTCCGAAGGTGCCTTGAGGGCTTCGGGATGACCTAACGGGGTTACCTTGCACGTGGGGACCGCGGGGCTGACCTCTGTGCTCCCCGCGTAGGGCGGCGGCAGACAGTCCATGTCCGGCACGCCAGGCACTGGCTCGCTGCTCGTACTCGACGGGGACGTGGGCGGCGCAGCCGGCGGCGACGGCGTTTCTTCAAGCGGCATACCAGGACCTCTCGCTGAAGACAGTCGGGAGCCGGTGCTGTCACGGGGCTTCTCTCCGGTCCCGCCTCGGCTCCGACAGGCGCCGCAGGCAACCCCGACTACAGCGATGACCGTGAGCAGAAGAAGGATGCCGGCTGCGACTCCAATAACCACGAGGTGGTCGTTGGTGAGAAGGGGTACGCGGATGCCTGTCTCGATGATCCCTGGAGGACGTTCCGTTCCGGTATCGTTGTTGTTGTCGTTGGCGTCGCGGGTTGAAGGAGTGGTGGCTGCGGCGACCGTAGACGGGGGTTGGAGGTGGATCAGAAAACGTCCGATGCCTGGCTGGACGCCCGCTGCTGTGAGCTCGAAGTCAAAGTGGTCGCCGCGGGACGTTGTGGCGCCCTTGGCGTGGCTGTGGTAGACGAGCGTTTCGTTGAGAATGTCCTCGTGCGTAAACTCCAGGGCTGGGTTCGGGGATCCGGAGAGCAGGAGCAGGCCGAGTGTAGGGGATCGAGTCACACGATACCTGTGAAATAGATGAGCAGATTATCATTTCGTTCATTGCTGTCCCCATAGGCACCACAACCGTTGCACACCAAACGTCAGCGATAATGTTGGAGACCTGACACGATATTTTACTCGATTTCTAAGTGTTTAGAAGACACGTAAAGGGGCCAAAGTCCGGGGTTCAATGTTTTTATCTGTTTCTATGGTTAAACGATGTAAGTCACTGAACTGCAGCCATTATTTGCGGTGCGTTCGATATCTTTGGAAAGTGAAGGAAATATCATATTCAGTTTTCGAAATTGCCGTTCATGTTCAGCCTGCGGTGGTTGGCATGTCTGCGTGCATAGTCTTTCAGCACTAAATCACCTCGATCTAAAAATAATTATATTTAAACTAAAGGCTTGTACACCTAATAAAGAAAATCAAGGTTTAAGAGAAAGGATGTCACCTCGGCATAGAGTTGGTTCGCGCTGCCAGCTTGGAAGCGTCCAGATGGTCGACAGTGACAAGCGCAAAACGTCCTGTCTGCACCATTAGTGGTCGCTGTCTCACCAGGGCTTCCACTTTCACTTCCACCCGATGCACAACGGGCGGCACCTGCCTACAGCTGATGGTCACCACAAACGAATCCCTCGGGCCGCTAAGGTCATGTTGCTCGTACACAACAAGTCCTTGCTTTAAATCGCCGTGCGTGAACTCATCGGCAACAGCACCATCGGGGAAGACCAGTTGTCCAAGTTGGGGCTCAGACGTCACGTTGTACACAAGCTCTTGAAGGTCTCCGTTTGTCGACGCACCAATGGTCGTTGGACTGATGACCACTCGCGCGTCCCCTTGTGTCAACCTGAGTCCGGTTCCGTTGGAGACACGCAGCACGACAGACTCAACGTCGATCAGGAGTGACACGGGTACGGCCGGGTGCACGCCGTCACTTACCAGGAGCCGCAGAGTGTCTGACGTCATTGTGGACCCATCATGGACCAGGGACACTCGCCCGCCGTCAACGTCTTGTTGAGTGAAGCTTGCAGCAGCGACATCAGCCCCGTCGAGAACTAACATAGAGGCACCTTCGTCTTGTCGGAGGACCTGGTACACAATTTGGGCCGAAGAGCCGTCCTCGTCTGAAGTCTTCAGGATGCTGGAAGACAGCGTTGTCCTGTACCCTCTGGCAACTCTGACGACAGGGCTAGGTGTCTCGACAGTGAACGGCCGATCGTTGACTGGATGCACGGTGACGCGTAACGTTCCGTTGTGTAGGGCTAGGTCCGGACGGTCGCCATTAGCTGAGGCAAGGAAGAGCCCGACGCGAATGGAGTCTTCGAGCGTCTCAGAATCGTCATGGACGTAGATGAGCTGATCTAAGCGGTGGGCAGCGACGCACAGGGGGACAGTTACGTTCCGCTGGTCCAGCTCGAGCCAACCACGAATAGGCGCTGAGAGCACACAGAGTCGAAGGCGGGGTGGAACGTCTGGCTTGCCGCGCCAGAGCGCCTGAAGACCCGCCACATCCAACGCGGATGCCAAAGGCGTTCTTCCGCCCTCGGTGACCTGAAGTGTTCCGAGGAGCGAGGCCACGGAGTCCCCCAGAGCGATCCGGATGCCGAAGAGAACACCCGTCACGGGCGCCGCATTGGCCGTCACCAGGTCGAGCTGGAGGGAGTCGTGTTCCACGGGCTGAGACATGGGTGCACGGTGCTCGTAGAGGACCAAGTAGTTGTCCAGATCGGCTTGCGTGAAGCGGCTGAGTTGGACCAGAGTTCCGTCTTGCGGATTCTCGCGCAGCAGGATGCCTAATCGGGGTTGTTGGACGACAACAAAGGACACGTCTCGGTTGCGGTCACCAGTACGTGCCAGGAGATGATCCCTGGTGATGGACTGCTGGCTTCCCGGGAGCACACTGAGCGTCTTGTTGTGCTCCAAGCGAATCTTGAGCGGTCGCGCGTTCACCGTGAAGACGTGCGGGGAGCCCTGGTTCAGACCATCGGTCACCTGAAACTTGAATCCTCCTGCTGGTGAACCTGCGGATAAAATGGGTGCAGTTTAGTAAGCCACGTATGTACGTGCAATTAGACTCAACTTTTAGATCCAAACAAAAATAAAGGTGTATGAGGCTTGCTACTGAGAATTTAAAAAGAACATTCTAGAAGAGTAGCGTCCGATCTTTTGCTAAGAAATTAATCTTCCAAGTCTCTTAGTGAAACAGTGGCTGGCAAACTAAAGCTCTCAAAACCTCTTTTTTTTTTGTAAACTCGAAGGTGTTTAATTTGTGCTTCCTTTAGCCGAACTAATTAGTAAAGTAATACTTTTAATCAACAAGGTCATCGCTCAGGAGGTTTCTTTTGGGAGAAACCCGGGGGTGTCTTGAAGTGCTCAGCTACATTAAAACTACATTTTTTTCGGAGCTTTTGTTTTTAATCTAATGTACTCATTTTCAAGGTTGTTTTTGGCTTTCTCTATTTACAGAAGACATGATGAAAATGGCACGCGCACTGATTTATTAATGAAGTCCTCAGATTGCATGCCTCGTCGTGGAAGCTTTGAAAGTATAAACAACACAACAACACTACAACACGGACAGAGTAAAAGACGGACAAACACCAGCACTGACTTACAGCTGAACTGTATTGGTGCTAACATCGAATATAAATTATGCATCTGTCCCAACCAAATAAGTTGTTTGGTTATGACTTGGCATATGGTTGTGATGCGTCAAATATTTACGCTCGATGTGAGCACCGATGAAGATTAGCTGTAAGTCAGCGCGGGTGTTTGCCTTCTTTTACTTTTTTCCGTGCGGTTGCGCCGTTTGTATTTTCAATATTGAATCAACCAGCATAATCATCTACGTTACTAACTTTGAAAACCCTTCTAACTGCGCGAGCGTTAAAAAAACACGTGATAATACGTGGAACAGCGTTCTCACATTCGACGTTTCACAGCGTTTCACGCAGACTATGTGATAGAGCAACGCGCGCGTTGTCTCACCAGATTCTGAATCCGGGATCTACAGCAATATACTTACGCGTACCATATCCACATACTTACTGCCAATGTCTAGTGCCCAGTCTCGCACAAGTCACTAAACAAAAAAAAACGTGATCGATTACGATAGACGTTTCGCAAAATCGAAGCGATCCTAGCGGCGTTGTGCCGCGCAAAGCACCTCGGATACTTTTTGGCCACCATTTCGGTTTTAATTTTTGAACTTTAATTCGCGACGTCCCACCACGACCAAATACAGTGCACGCATTTTCAAATAGGTGACTTTCCTTAAAGTTATGACGTTGCCTACCAGTACGGATGGAACGCTGGACACGTTTTCTGGGGGCTCCCGACATACCTGCCAGAGTTTGTGCGCCGGTAAACAAGGAAAGAACAATTCACCAGGCCGATCATCCTGTTCCATCGTCTCCCCTAGGCTAACGAGTGTCCTAGGCTTCTTCAATGCTCCGTTACCCGGGAGGGCCATGCTGCACTCTGGACTGGTAGCCGGGTCGCCAGAGAAATACGGGACGCGGCAGGCCTTACTCCTATTCCTCGCTCAGTCTAGGCAAGTCTTTACTGCCCCTGGAAGTCTTTATCTCAACAGAGGCTCTCACGAAGATAAATGGGTGGAATGCAAGTTAGTGTTGACTTCATTTTAATACAGTGCTGAGATGCACTGCTTCGTCAACAGGGCAATGGAAATCGGAACCACGCCACTCCTCTGAATGGCCAAAGGGTCCCATAATGCAACGCGCGCAGTGTTGCATGCAGGGATGTTTGGAAGTAGTCTATTACAATTACACTCGCTTAAAACGTATTCCATTAGATTACTCGATTACTCGAAACGAAAAGCAATTGGTTGTTATTTGAAAAAGTGACCGTTACTCCTCCGATTATTTTAGATTTTCAAAAACGACGAGTTCTCCGCCGATTTGAAAACGGGTCTTTTGTACTGCCTAATATTGAATTAGAATCACCTAATTAATAACTAATTATGTTTTTACTCCAACAGTTTTGGGGTAGACCATCCTCCCGTCAGAGATTTTGTTCGAAAATTCCATGGTAGGGAACTTGAACGAAGATTGGGCGCCATTTGAAACGGGAAAAAATGAAAATAAAGGTTACAAGTAAATTTAGTACTTCAAAAAGTAATTAGTATTATTGCTGCGATTACTTTCTAATAAATGTAATCGAAATGATTACAAAATTACAGACAAAAATTAGTTAGGTTACAAAAAATTTGATTAGCTTGTAATGAGTACGTTAGAGTCAAGAGCCAAAATCATGTCATTTCATCGTAATAAAGACATTGTACTACTACTACTCACACGCACCAGTATGAACAAAGACCACGAGGCCCCTGTTGACCTGATCCTGGGTGAACGAGAGCAGAGGAACCTTGGTATCGTTCCGGAGTGCCACATAGCCGTTGCTGGGCGTCGAAATGTGGAAGCGGAGCTGGGCCGGCTCCGAGTCTTCGTCTACAGCGGCCAGATGCGTGGCCGAGATGGGCGACACGGCACCCTCCCAGAGGTCCAGGCCCGTGTTGTTGGCCATGTACGGCGCCTCGTCGTTGACAGGCTCCACCGAGACGTGGACGGTGCCCGGCAGGCTCTCGCGGCCGGGGCCTCGAGCCACGACCGTGAACCAGTCTCGAGACGTCTCGCTGCCGTCGTGGCGATACCTGAGCGAGGCAACAGAGACCAGATGACGGACATATTACGGCGTCAGCTGTACTGGGATTGCAATGGACGAGTGCCGTGTTGCCGAAAACGAACGGAGCACGCGCGCGTTATCGCAGGCAGCGTTGACGCCAAGAGAGGGCGAGTACAGCACTGATACCCTCGACCTTTCGCTGACGATAATCGCGGTTGAGGCGCAACGCGTTCGGCCAATCGCGGTTCCGCTGGTGGTCATGTGATCGCGCTCCTCGCCACCCGCTCTTTCTCGCCTTCGGTCAACCGTTCCCTCGGCGCTCTAAATCTTTGCGCGGCAGTATGGAGCGGCTCGAAGCGACTGTTGCCGGATGCAGGTACGACGGCTGCTGAGGACGGGCGCATCGCATGTGGCCTTCGTGAGACAGAGACGTCGATCAGCCGGTGGTGTGAGGCGCGCTAACATCGGTCTCACACTCCTTGGGTGTTAGGATGGAACGAATTTGACATCAAGATTATGCTTTCGCGTGAACGTGAAGAGGCAAGTAGAAGAGAATGTTACCGAGCGAAGAATGAACACTCCGGTGCGATGTAGGGATTTGTGCAGCGCGTCCGCGAGAACGTGTTTGGTGTTAGCTTTTGCTGTTCTGCGTGTGTGATCGGTTGTGGTTCGCGTGAGACATCGCGCGACGCAGAATCACCGGAATTTCCAGTCAATCACGACGCAGTATCGTCAAAATGTCACACCAGCTGACGCACTGTCTATCTGCATCACGTCGCGTGATCGTCCACGCAGTTTTGTTCGTAATATTTACAAACACTATCAGACGTTTACGACCACAAGCAGTCTCTTGACTCCCAAGCGACTTCCAGTCGCTTCGCTTCGGCAGGCCTTTCGGGTTTGTTGATGTCACATTTTCTAGGACGCTTACGTGCTACAAAGGCGACTCAGTTGGGGTGTTAGCAATAACCTACGCGATGTTAAGGTCGTCTTACAGGAGTATTAAAATATCTCCAACAAATCTCTTGCGAACCAAGCCTTTGGCTAAGCACCAGGATTAGTGATAAAATATCTCATGGACGTTTCAAGAGGCCATGTTATGATGAGGGTCGTTTCTTACCACGAGTTCGCGGGGTAGTAAAATGCAGCAGCACCGCATATACATGACTTGCACTGATGTCAGATCGGCTGCTATTGGTGCACAGTACGATTAGACAGATGTCGTTCCGCAGTGCTCGTGGTTACTACTACTCATTACTTGCTTCAAATACCAGTTTGTTGTTGTAAAGGAGTCAAATAAAAGTAAATAAATGCCCATGCTATGTAAACCAGCATCAGCATGGCAGACCAAATCCCGTCAGTTCAGGGCGATGTCCATGACAATTGATTACAACGTATTCCACATATCACCCGTCAAGAGACAATCTTGATGTGTGAAATGCACGCTGCGAAAGCTTTCCTCAGCATAATGCTGAACAGCAGCGGACTTAGCTGTGGCTACCAGTGAAAAACCACATCTATCGGTGGCGCTGCAAAACATCCTTCCCGTTGCAGATGTTTATAAAGATTTATGGTTATGCCAGCTTTGGGATAAGACGTGATTTCGTACCAATATCGAGCGGTTTCAGGCCGAACTCTGACAATAATACTGACCGGAGCTCGCCGCGGTCGAGCGCTTCTGGAGAGAAGGCCGAAGCCGAGAGGCGTCCATGCTGCAGGGCTCCACCACCAAGAGCTGTGGCAGCAACTCCCGAAGCGGACCGGCGCTGATATGGGAGGAGTCCAGCGCCGCCTGTCCGCCCTCGGTCACGCTGACGTTGCCGGTGTCCAGCAGAATGGCCTGGGGCACCACGCGCACCGGTAGTTCCAGCTGGACCCGCGAAGCAATGCCGTTGGAGACTTCCAGGACGACGCGGTCTTGGCTAAGGTTGCCAGAGTGCTGAAAGCGGACCACGCCAGAGTCGAGGTCGGCCTGGGAGAAGCTTCCGACGACGCGGTCTTCGACCAGGAGTCTGCCCGACAGGAGTGGCTGCGTAACGCTGAAGCTGATGTTGGCGGCATCGAGGGCAGGGTGGGTGACCAGGAGCGTCGAAGCGTCCAGGACAGCGCTGCCTCCTGCGAAAGACAACGGACGGAGCCGCAGGGCGGCGAACAGGAAGCGTTACGGTCAGCTGCTATGCAGCGCTCATCATCCGGGCGAAAAAATGCCGAGTCACTGAGCTGTGGGCGCATGCCAGCGCCTGTTATTGGCGAGAAGATTTGAACTAGAGGGGGCGCAGTTTCATTTTCATTCATTATCAACACAAAGAATCGCTGTGTGGCAAACAACTCCGACGCAAGCACTCGCCCGTAGGCACCGTCGCTTCCGCGCTTTCTGCATATTTGTTTGTAACGATATGGTGCGCAGTTGCTGCGCCCCGCAGTGCTCGAAGAATGCTTTTGAACCAGGTGTATGCAGCGCGGAGGACGGCAGCACGTACGCGACGATGCGGACACTGTCCGCCGTCGGTCTCTGCTGCAACGCAGCACTCGATGACATGATCGCAGTTGATCGCAATTGAGCACGTCCTCTCCTTCAACGAGACACCGCCTGCTTTCGTGCGAGGTCGTCCGTGATTGCCGCAAGAGACAGGGTAACTTAAAAGTGAAGCGCGTGTTTTGCGAATCATTCCAGAAAAACACGGACGCCGCGCCGGCCACGCACGATCCAGCGCGCGCGGCCGACACGACGCGGCTCTCCCGGCATGCCCGCGCATGACCACACATGCGCTTGTTTTTAGAGCGCAGCTCTTAGGCGCCCGTCTCGGGCTTGAGCGGCGTCGGCGTCGCCGTCGCCGTCGGCGTACCGCCGAGCGTCACGTGACCCCCAGGCCACGTGACCCCCAGGTCACGTGGCCCCCAGGTCACGTGGTCCCCCGAGGTCACGTGATGACGCCGAGGATCACGATGCGGACCGCCGATGACGTCATCAGTGACGTGACTGATGACGTCATCGACGATCGCAGCGTCATCGTCACTGATGACGTCATCAGTGACGTCACTGATGACGTCATCGGCATCGCATCGTCATCATCATTGATGACGTCATCAGTGGCGTCAAGTGACCCCCCTGAGGCCATGTGACCCCCTTCCCCCCTTCCCCGAGGTCACTGGGCCCCCCGCCGTACCCTTCCCTCCTCCTCCTCAAGAGCTGCGCTCTAATTCGGCGTTACAGGGAGTTGTAAACGGCTTTCATTTTCTTCTTCAAGAAGACTGCGATTACGCTGAACGCAAAATGAGTGCTAGATTAATTCTATCTATAAGCGTTTGCGCTAAAAGAATAGTGTTACATGCCTTTCATGAGCCTTGCGTCGACCGTTTTCCATGGCATCGGATGCACTAATGACTGCGGTCAGTAGGGTTTGTTTGCCACGCAGCGTTAGTTCCCGAGGTGGCTGCTAGGGCGCGTCTCCTCTCGATATCCTCCCCAATATCATACAACAGAGCTACAGGGCATGCTCAGAAGGCCTTCCTTCCACAGCCCAGCAGACAAAGATAGCAGCGAGCAGAAGGCGAAGAATGGCCAGGTCTACACCCCGTTTCGCTTTCAGTCAGACCGAAACCGACGTTACGAATCCGACGGAAAAAGTCAAGCAGCGCAAAGAGCGCATCGCCCCGGCGCCCGTTGTCTTTCTAGGTATGCAATCACCGTCTAAACTAATCACGCACGGGAAAAGGAGCGCAGCATCGCGGCCTACTTACTGCGCGTGATTGGCTCATTGGGGATAGCCAAACGCACAAACACGACCAGCGCCGTAACGACGATCACGCTTGGCAGGTTCGCCTGCTTTTTGCTAGGGGTTGTGATGACATCAGAACGTCGAGCTCTGATTGGCTCTGATGGTAAGCGATAGTGGGTACACCTCAAAGCAAGCTGATCCGAGGTCTACCACTGTCCTTCAATCAGAACCAATCAGAACTCGGCGTCGTTCTGACGTCACCGCCAACCCTACAAAAGAAGCAGACAAACTCTGCGCTCCGCATTGATTATACGCTTCGTTTCAGCTTCAGTACAGATGCAGCCAACGCTACGAACTCATGGGGCCAACCAGAAGCGCGCAATCATGGTGGTCGTCATGTTCCCGTACGTGTACCATCATCGCTGAACTAATACAAAAAAGATTACTAGTGACTTACGCTTTTGACGCCGCTTAATCGGTTCAATTACCTCGTAGCGTCTGCTGCGTCTGGACTTGGGCTGAAACGAAGTATAGACGTTCGCGAGCAGCCGCGCTTCGAGAACCTAGTCTGGTCACCGTAGATGGATACCAGCTTTGTTTTTGGGCGCCAGTCTGGAAACCGTGGTTTCGGACCGCAAGTCGTCTGCTCGTTTTGCAGGGGTTGTGGGGACATCAGAACGTCGAGCTCTGATTGGCTCTGATTGAGGGATAGTGGGTAGACATCGATGCAGCTTGCTTTGAGGTCTACCCGCTGTCCTTCAATCAGAGCCAATCAGAGCTCGGCGTTCTTTCTGACGTCACCGCAACTCTTGCGCAAAAGCAGACGACTTTGCTCTCCGCATACGCTTCACCACAATGCTCGACTATCAGACGATCTACCCACCACACCATCAGCAAGGTGGCGGCGCCCAGGGGCCGTACTTCCAAACGTCTATATAGCTCCATAGGATCGTATGGACCAGTGGTCTCAGACTCATTCGGCCTAGGGGCCAGCACAGGCCACCCCTCGAAAGCTTCGAAGAGCCAAGGGGGGGGGGGGGGGCAATATTTTGTTATCCGGATCAAAGAACAAACTACCAAGCACCAGTAGAGTTTACGTTGCAAAGCAGTCGACCGTCCCAACGACACCGTATAGTGATTAGGCTAGAGACGGAACCTTTCGTGCTTTTTATAAGCTCAACGCTTTGCCATCTTTACCTTCATTTGCATATACGACAACTTTGGGCCCCCACCTGACGTTATAATATTTAAAACGCCAACGTACTGGAAGTTTCTCAGTAGAACGATAATAAGCATACCGTCCTTGCCCTGTCGCACAATATATATGCTCGATAGGCATAAGACAATATCTCTCCATACGGCATTGTTTTGGTTTCCTGGCGGTTTTTATGGGAGCATTATAAGAAAATAATTATATTGTAAAGTCTAGTGTGACAGTTGGATGCCCCAGTTCATAGCTTCATCTTTGGTAGGTGCTTCTGCTGATCAAGAGTATACGTGCAGCCTGGGTGTCTTTTTTGAGCAAAGAGATTGCACTTCGAGCCTAGTAGTAGCACGTTTCGGTTAATTTATGTGAGAAAGGGCTGAGAAGCAAATATTTAAACGAGCAATACTCAGTCAAAAGAAAACAGAATAGTGCAAAATATGGGAACACGTAAAATGAGCGGAGCTCCTTTTCGAGCGGAAATGAATCGACGATATAAAACTATTATTTATGCCGCATGTAGCGCGCGAGCCGTATAGCGAGCTCGCTGCCACGGATGTCCGCCGGCGCTGGCGCGAGCCCGTGTCTATGAGATCTGCGTATATAACGTTGGCTGCGATCGGACTTCATGTGAGATGTAGCGTAGAATGTTCATACACACACAATGAAATAGGAAACGAGTATATTTTCATAGCAGGCCGACAGCTCCGAGAAACGCGGGGCGTGGCTTATTACGTTAATTATTCTCGCTTCGTGAACTCATTGGCTGCGGCGGAGCTGTAATAAGTTAGTCGGGATTCGTCACGCCCTGCGTTTGTTATAGACCGTCGGCGACTATAGAAACCAAGTCAGCTCTTTGAGGTCACGCCACTGCGGTGGCGCTGCTGTCGGCACTGCGCATGCGCAGATGCTTCACCTGGCGATTCTGGTTTCTGCACACGCGTACTGCCCATATCCAGCGTAAACAAACGCGTTTTTTGTTGTTTGTAAGGTGCGTTTGTTGGTCGGTAGGGAGTTTTCAGATAAGTTGGACAGACCATGTCCGGTAACCATTTTCAATTTTGACGAAAAAAAAAAGTTCGTACATGACCAGCAAAACAAAACCCAAATTTGATTTGTAAAAAAAAAAAAACCCCTGAAAAAAAAAGTCTTTGCAGAAAAAACAACAACAAATAGAAGCACACTCTCAGTTCGAAGCGCTTTCTGCGAATTGCGCAATGTTGGCAATTCGGGCACCTTCCCGAAAACTGCTGCTGCGTCTACGGGTCTAAAAAAAATATTTACTGACAAAATACATATAGTAAGGATTGATCCCAAGTCATAGTTACCACGGAGCAACGACGTCGTTAGTTTGCAAAGAAAACGCAAACGCGGTACATTGAGCAATAATGCTCAACATTGAATACTTTTGTTTTTTCGCAGCTATAAATGCTAGAGACTTTCGAACTTTGCCTGCGTGTTGCGCTTTATATTGTTAGTTTTTGTACTAAATTTTGATTGTTCTGGTTAGCGGGATAAATTAACGATGAACGCTCAAATAGGACAATTTTTAATAAATACGGATTATTTTAGGTCTCCAATTAAGAAAAAGGCAATCTTCGATTTTTTAAACTCTTCCAATGTAGGCTTATTTATACGCACCAACAGAATCTGAAATAGATATTGCATTATTTTCTTGCCTTTGATGTTATAAAGAGAGAAATCTGGCCAAATTGAGGCTACCGCAGTGCCGTACATAGCCGGAGTCGACGAGTTAATTCTTTTTACAGAGCGTAAAAATGCTCTGGGGTGGTCAGAAAGAAACAAATTGACGACGCAAAGCCGGACGGTGTTCGTAAAGTGAGAAATTTTAGTGCGCTCCTATAAACCGTTTTATCGTGCGTAGCGCCATTTCGAATACTGTAGCGCCATCTAGCGAGCGTCAGGTTCCGCGGCTATGCTCGAGTGGTTAAAAACGTTGGCGAAGGTGCTCTTGGGGCGTCGCTCCCGCGTTGTTTGTGCTGGTTGTGTGCTCCAAAGTGCTGGGTATCCGACTTTGGGGCGCGTCTTGTGTTCTCGTGCGCCGCGGCATGGCGTTTTTCAACTCATTTGGGAACGCTTCTTGCCCGCACGTTATGGCATACGCCAGTGCGGCGATGGCGAGAAAAGCGGCACTGAACGCGCCACCGATAGAAACCAGAGGTGAGTACTCAAAATATTGTGTCAGTTTACAGCGATTGAATTCTTCAGTCGTAGTAGATGCAGTACACCGAGAATATTTTTGGCGTTTCGTTTCGTCCACAACAATGAAATATAATGTGAACAAGGACGCGCGAAATAAGAGCATTGCAGGGAACGATCGAAGGTAGATCCCTCCGGTTTGAAGATATTTACCAAAGTTTTAATTGAGGATCCCGTGTCGACGAGTGTGTCCTTTGTCTAGAACTGAAAACAACGAAGTCGAGATGGGCCCATTGCCGGAGCAAGTCGATCAATGATTCAACGATTCGAAATCGATGCATGAGCATGTTTCAGCAATAGAAATTGAAGTTTTCTTTCCAGCTACGTTATGTACTAATTTGCAAAACAAGAAGAACGCAGTCGCGTTGTGACGGTCAACATAAGTTTACGGCTCTCTGCTATCGCGCAGAAGATCGCGATTAAGGAAAACCGATAGAACTAACTTTTCGACAATTTCCAGCCACACCCGGCGGCGAAAATGAGCCTTCAGCTATGAGCGTTGTAGATGATAAAATCGTGTCAATGTCACCACTGCAAGATATCAGCATTAAGATAAATTAAGTTACGAAAAGTTACAAGCTGAAACGGCGATTTTTACTTAGAACACTTGCGAGCGTAGGTCATGTTCATCGACGGTACAGCGGTTAAGTTCGGTGCGCGCTCTACTCACGAAATGTTCCGAGCACACTCCAGAGGATGGCGTCGGGGAAAAGTCTTTCTGTTTACGAACGCAACCCACTGCCGCCGGAGGTTTTGGTCATTTGAAAAGCAATGGAGTTTGAAGACATTAGCAACCGCAGTTCCCTTGTCAGGATCTCGTGCGCGATAGAGGTGTCCTCCGATAATATTCTGCGCTGTCGACTGTTATTGGTGCAGACTATTACCGAACAATGATGTCCCGATGACACGGGAATGTCGTCATTGATTCCGCTAGCTCTAATTACACTGGAAGTAAAATAAAATAGAGGAAACCGCTAAGAAAACAACCGATACTTGGAGAAACACACGTGTCCAAGGCGTTCATCTGGGTCTTTCGCTCGTTCCTAAGCACTCAGTAAGAAGGAAGGCTCTGGCAGCCGCTTTCCCATTTTTTTCTTCTTTTGCGCTCTTTCAATAAAGCGGCCTATAGTAGAGTCGTCAGAACATGCGCATGGGCTGAAGCGATGAGGCGCTGTCATATCGCACGCTTCGCAGGATTTAATAGCTTATGCTGTCATGCACTCTTGTGCGCAGCCAGGACGAGGACAAAAGGGGGACAGGGCACAACGAAACGCAACTCTAAGCGGATTTTTATAGAATAGGTGTTCCGGTATTTGTAGTCTAAACCGTCCGGAACTGCCGTGTTGCCGTGTTTATGATTTTGTTCTTCTTTCAAAACAACGTTGATACTCCCTGATAAATACTTTGGGTCAATCCTCCCTGCGCGTAATTTGTCAGTAAATAGTTTTAGACACGTAGCCACGGCAGTTGTTTCGGGGAGAGTGCCCTAAATAAGTCTGTAATTGTGCTCTGTGTGTGTTTATACAGCCGCAAGTTAGTCAGCCCCAACGGGCGTCTGGTGTCTTCAGCTGTAGACGAGGCATTTAACCAAGGCAGTCCACCACTGTAGCCAGGGTCTTTAACGTGCACCACGCAGTAGTGACACACGACCGCAAGCCCGGCATACGATGCCCCACCAGATCGAAACGGGCAAAAGTAAGGGTTGCAAGCAGGATCCCTGGGTTCTACAGCGCGAGCATTCGCTCCACGCACTCCGACCTGCTGTGCGTTAACGCACTTGTCCACCGATCCCCTTTTGCCCAAAATGCGAACTTTGCGTGATGCGCAGAAAAACGCTTCGAACTGAGAGTGTGCTTCGACATTTTTTCCGCACTGCCAAAACATTTTTTTTTCGCAAAAGAAAAATTGGTTTAGTTTTGCTCGGCAATGAGTCAACAAATATTTTTTTCTTCATCAAAATCCAAAATGGTCACCGGACATGGTCGGCCGAACTTATCTGAAAAACTGCCTATTGTGTATTACGTTTCGCCGCGTGCCGGGAGTGGCGAGAGATGGCCTCCGAGGGCCGCGTACCTTGGTCGACGAAGAGGGTGCCGTTGCGGAGCACGTGGAGCGGCTCCCGAAGCTGTCCGGATAGACGGTGAGGCGGAACGTGGACGGTGCAGACGTCGTGTCACCCAGGAAGGCGACGAACTCGAAGGAGTCCTGGTACGCAGACTCTTCGCCCTGGCCGCCTCCCGGTCGGCGCTCTCGTACTCCACCGCCTGAGAGGTGCGCGAGGAAAAGAAGCTTAGTAATTACCCCCTTCACATGGTCGTGAAGGTACCTTTAGCTAAGGGACCTTAATGGCCAGCGGCAAATCAGTTCGCGACCTTCCGCGCGTGACAAGTGCTCGCGACCCAAGAGAGCGGACTGATTTTGCCGATTGCAAAAATACCTATGTTCAAGGCACCTTTATGCTGGCCATGTGAATGGGATTTTATTGAGATATCTTTTAAGGCAAAGAACCTCCTTGAATCAATTATATAAACCAGTATATTTTTACATACCGATGAAATAAAACTTGAAGGACGCAAAGGCCAGTAAGGCTTGTGGGTAGTTTGCGCTGTGCTATCGCTTTCTTGCACAAGAAACAAATAATAATGAAGACAAACACGATAGAAAATATTTATACTACAAGTGCAATTTAGACATTCACGATAGTTACAAATAACTACAAAAAGGCATCAAATAAAATCAGTTTTCTTAAACATTTAAAGAAAGGGTAATTGAAGGTTCAGTGAACCTTAGAATTTTGCTTACAAGCACGCATGTGAAGGGTACAGTTGCAGTGGTTCGGTTTACTTCAGTAACTGCATCCAACGGGTATACGCAAGGAACACAAACCATTAAAATTTTGTGTGGAAAGTGATAATTTTAACTTTATTTACCTTTCTGTTATAAACAAGAACGAAACTGTTAATGTTTATTTGTTTAATAAACATATGGGAACTTCATTAAATTGTTATAACACGTATATAAGTCTTATATAATTTCATAGGCTCGTTTGTTTGAGCACATTCATACTGTTCGGTAACGAGCGCTTTCCTTTGTTGAATAATACATTTTTTTTTCTTTTGCCTTTCCGTTGTTTTGGGGGATTTTATGTTTAGTAAGTCTACGGGTAATAGACCCTTTCCTGAATTCAGTGCCATCTGGAGACGCTAATGGCAGTTTAACTTTTACCGTACTAAGGGCGGCAATGAAGCCGCGATCTGCAGTATTTTATGGGGCACCGTCACTTTCGCAAGTCAACGGTAAACAAGAATGTGCGCTTCATTGTACGACTTCTTTTCAATCGCTTTCAGCGTCGATGGCGAAAAAGATGCAACCACTCAGAACGAAGCGCCAACGGACAGTAGATACCTTGATAAAGTTCTATACATCAAGCGCTTTGAAGCCGAGTGTGTGCTACTAACAGACTAACTCGGCCCGAGTTACAAATGAACGCTTTCGCAGCTCTTGTATCCGATTCCTTCTTCCCGTCAAGCTAATGTCTAGAATGCATAGGCCTCGAATCATCTGCTTGGGAGTATCTTCAACTTCTTTTCTTCATCAGTAAGCAAAAAGCCGCCATTAGTAAAGTACATATGCCATTTTTCAGATGATGATAGTGATCAAAGCGGCCAGACCGAATTCCGGAAAGGGTCTATTGACCAATATCTTAGGCACATACTCTTTCTTGGCCCTTTCGGTACCTTGATAATCATCAATGATTGAATATATTTTTATTTTGTCTTAACATTCTGTTTTGTTTTGCTATTTCCAATTCGTACTAAATTGATGAGAAAAATGTTTTTTTTTAAATTTATAATACTTTCATTTACCTCTTATACGTGTCGCTCCTGGTTTTTATACGCATGCTCTGCGAAATGGGAGTGGCAGCCGACGTTTACAAAAGAGCCTTTGCTTGACGTCGCAGCACAAAATGGCACCGTGACGTCAGATGAGCTACGAGGTGATACTTTGATGTCATGTGGCACTAGGACGTAACCACGTGACACGTAGTGACACCAACCATGCCATAGCAGCGTGTGCTCCTGCTGCACATGCTGTGTTCTTACGACTATATCAGCAAAATCAAGATACACGAACATCTTCTTAGAGGAATCATTGTAAATTAATGACGCAGCGGCGAAGAGAGCTGCGGCGTGCCAGACCTGGGAGTCGAGGTCACCCTGGCTGAACTGGACGCGCCTCGGCGCCTCCGACGAGCAGCAGTCCCCGACGCGGATGGGACGTCACCTTATAGGCGATGGCCCCTAGACCCGCGCGCAGGTTGGTCTCCGCCGACAGGTTGGCCGAGCTGAGAGGCGCAGCGTCGCCGCGCCGGACCACGAGTCCCGTGTTTCGGGACACCTGCACGAAATAATTGATCCTTTTCAAAAGTCCGTCGAGCAACACTGGCAGCCGCCATTGCCTTTTGTCTTTTTAGACTTAGGCTAGGTGGCGCAAGCTGCCGCCCGTTCAAAGGGTATAGCCATTAACATTCATTCATCCATCCATCAATTGGTAGTCGCCATGACGACTATGGTGCCTGGAACGCGTCTGCGACTGGTGTCTTTAGCGTCCTATGACCTTTTGCTAAATTACCTGCATCAAGGAGAATGATGGGAATCGATGGACACGCGCCGCGCGCTCGCCTTCTCCGTATGAAAGATTCGAAGTAAAACACCAAAATAAAGCGTTGACAAGCGCGCGTGCAAATGCCATTTGTTTTAGACATTGCTTCGGAAAAGCTACTACTGCTAACGCCAGCACGTGCAGCGCGTGTACTACGCTCGGAGCATGCTCCCTGGCGCTTGGGAATTTAGGTCCATCGATTCCCATCATTCTCCTTGATGCTTGGGTAATTTAGCAAAGGTCTATTCCGCCCTTGCGTCAAAAGTGGCCGCTAGAGACGTCATGAGAGCCGGAGTGTTACGCTTTCGGATGTAGCTATCCTGGTGGTTGGTCATTGAGGTTCGGGCAAAACGCACGAGCAAACGTGAGTGTCCCTGACGTCGCGGCGTCCCAACTCCTGGCTGTCGAAGCTTCCGCGGACTGTCAAGTTGGAGAGCGAACTGCAGCTGACCAGGCGTATGCCACATTCGCCACTTCTGGTGGAACGCCACCAGGATCGCGGCCGACGACAGCATATGACACTTTTATGGCGTCATCAGCCAGAAATCGAAAGACCCCTTTTTTGAACGCGGTAAACACACCAGTCAAATACGTGTTCCAGGAGCCATAGTAAAACTAACTCAAACAGCTGAGGGGCAAGTTGGACAAAATAAAATTGGGACCCCCTCCGCGTGGCTCCTGCCCGAAGTCTCAACCAGACTTGTACCGTATCATTACATGCGATGAAATGACTTGTAATTAATTACTTTCCGGAGTAATTTAAAAAAAATTGATTACCTTTATAAGGTGGTAATCTCGAGCGTAATATGAGTACTTCTAAAAGTAATACACTTACTTGCAACCTTTGTTATGTTTATTTCCTTTTCCAATGGTCCTATCTGTATCCACAACCTTCCTACCGTCCCACCAAAGAATCCTCAAACCAAGTTTCTGACTAGGGGAATGGTCTACCAAAAGTGGTGGCTTTAGAAGGTGAGTAGATTGTAATCCGATGATTCTAATCTAATAATAAATAGAACGAAAGACCCGTTCTCAAACCGGTAGAAAGTTAGGCCGTCTTGAAAATCTGAAGTAATCTGAGAAGTAACGGGTAACAGTGACTTTTCATATCAAGTAATCTAGTAATCAAATCTAATACTTTTTAACCCCGAGTAATTGTACTTGTAATCGATTATTGTTGTTAGTGATGCGTGCAAGACGAACTGGGACTGACCCTGAGAAACGGCTTTGACGCCCTGATCTCGAGGACGCCCGAGGCGTAGTACTGGCCATCGGTGACCCAGAGCAGAGCCCTGGCCGATGGTGGGCCGCTGTGGCGGAACACAATCTTGCCAGCGTCCAGGTCCGCCTGGCTGAAGTGATACACTTGGGCGCCCATGTTGTCCGCGTGGAACAGGGCGCCGTTGGGGATGTCCCGCCGCGTGTACTGGATCTCGGACGGCGGCGAGTCCACGTCCTCGTACTTGAGATCTTGGGACGTCAGCGGACGCTCCGAATCAGCGACAACCTGCAGACGTGGACGCCACAGTGGTGAGACTTACTTACAAGAGAAAAAACAAAACAGGAATATAATATAGTCCAGCTGTTCCAACACGAGATCAGCAGTAGATGCTCCACCCAATAAACGCTAGAGGCTCAGCTGGCGCTAGTGTGCTGTTGCATTTTGAAGCAGACAGCAAGCAGTCTAAATTTGACTTCCGGTAATGTATTCCTATGGGAAAAAGCGAGTGCATTTTCTCTCTGCGCTCGATTATAAGAGCAAATATTACGAATAATTTGTACGTACTAGGCACATTGGAACATTTCTCAGTCACGCAGACGAAATAAATGGTCAGTTACGGCGTTTTTCTTTCAAATTCATCGCATTAAAAACGGTGCTAAAACGGCTTCGTACGTGTATTTTTGTGCACTGTCGGACACTGTTAGCGCGAACACGGCATCGACGCTTTCCAACATGGGGGATATACGTGCCAAACGAACGAAGGACATGTAGAAAACCGAGAAAGACGGCAAGAACTACGCAGTAACACTGGACAAGTAACTCCTTGTGCTTGCAGACGATCAAAATAAATTGAAAGTCACGTAATATAGTCAGATTTGCAATAAATAAGTACTGTGAAGATGCTTGTTCTGGGTTCAAATGGTTCAAAGCATCACCCGCACGCTCCAAATCTTTGCAAATAGGGGAAGCCAGAGAGCAGGTGCCCGATAAAAACTGCCCGACATGGGAAATAATAAAAAGACATACCTTTCGTAGCTCACGTGCTTTATTTTTTGCGTTCGAATGTTTCTTTAACCGATCGTAAAGATGCGCACGACGGAGTCATTTTCATCCAATGACAGGACGGGCATATTAGCAATATATAAGCACCACCGAAATGCTAGCGAACCTGAACACACACTACATTCCTTTCGATCGTTAGTTTGCTTAGAACCGTCGCTCGTTTTCTCATACCTTCCTTCACTGCCTTCCTTGAAACAGGGGTTTGGGCCTGAAATAGAGCGAAGTTTAACATCGCTCAGTGGTAAAGAAAAATGCTGTAACTAAAGCAATTACACTTTCACAATACTAATAAAGGTACATACTATCCGTTACAACCGATATGACAAAAGTTATTCATGTTATTTTCCGGCGAAGAGACAAAATTCACGCGCGTTTTCCCATAGGAATACACAGGGAGGCTGGAAATTTAGACTGCATGCTGTCTGCTTCAATTTGCAACCGGAAGTCCCGTAGACACTAGCGCCAGCTGAGCCTCTAGCGTTTATTGTAATAACTCTATGGTCCCAATCCAGAGCCGTATATGTAGAGAGTTTGGTCAATGGGAGGCGCGGGCAGAGCCAGGGCGTGCGTCAGACTCGGAAAGAGGGCTTGGCATGCTCTCTTGACCAACCAGAAGCCGAAAAGAATCCCCTAGCGGTGGTAGCGAGAAACAGCTCTGATCAAAGGTCTATGTTCGTAAATGGTTTTAATAAGCGCGTAAGAGTGAAGCGTAGTAACTCTTTGTGGTTGAAAATAGGGTGCACGTGTGCGCCGCTCAACTCTGTTTTGCTCGGACAGAGTGTGACCGCTCGGACGGCAGACTCCCGGCCCTCGGCGCTTGGCGTACGGATTATGTCGATCGTTCCGCTTGTCGCACTCTTCCACCATCAATTTGGATGAGCGTGATTGAAACATCACGTGTACCATATTTTCAGTCATTGAGAGTTACTCCAATGCAGTTATCAGGTTTGTTTCTCGCGACCACCGCCAGGGTATTATTTCCGGCTTCTGGTTGGTCACATTCGAATTTCTGAAGACGCCCTGGGACACGCCCAGCCCGCTTTCGGCCAATGGCGCCTCCGCATTTGTCTCCTATACTTCCCAACGAATGGCCAAACTCTCTACATATACGGCTCTGCCTCCAACGTAAGCTTTCCATAATACTTCGGCGCACGCGAAACCAAACGTGCCTCAAGACATCGTGCGCGTGCTGGAGGCAGAGCATCTATCGATGATGTTATGTTGCAACAGTCTATAAACCAGGGTATGACAGCACCGAGAAGGCAGCTATTGGAATAGTCTCTATTAGCGGCGAGAGCGTTCTGAAGGCGCCGCTGTGGTCGGCCCACCACAATTACCGTAATGCTGACTATGACGTCAGCAAAGGATGTCTCATCGGTGGAAGTAAGTGGAATGGTAAGAACTTGCAATCTTGCGCTCTGGCAGTGCAGCTTTGCCAGCACCGCTCAAGATTGCAGGTTCTTACACCACTGCACATTTCAAACGCCATGCGAAACGTGTTGCTACGTCATAGCAGCAATGGCCAGTCGTGAAAGGTAACCAAACGAGGGCGCCACTCGAACGCATCACGCTCGCCAATAGTCATTGACAGGACGAGGGCGGTAAGGAGAGGTTTCAGTTGTCCCGCTTCCAGCGCGAGCTTCCTACCCTGGATAACGGTATGGCTTCTCGTAAGCTCTCGCGCTTGCACGCGAAGGTAAAGTACGTCGGAAAGCAAAGAACGCGTGCTGGAGTGCAGCCATCGGAAAGAGGTGCCCTGTCGTTCTCATCCTGTTAATTAGTATACCCCGTCCTGTGATGTTTCGCCGTTTAGATAGAGGCTTGTGCCCAGTGGAAACGCGCTTGTATACAAGGGGTTGGGGCCATATTACCTGAAAGACTCGGTCCACAACACGCACGGGAGGGTTGTCGTTTCGCATCGACACGGACACCTTGAAAGTCCCGTACAAAAGGCGTTCACCCTCTGCGTACGCCACGAAGTCAAACTCGTCCCGCTCATGCTCCGAGTCGTCGTGTCTGTAGACAAGCCTCTTGGCGTCCAGCTGGTCAGAGGTGAAGTTGACCACGGGTCGCGCTTCGACCTGACTCAACGTGTCGTCGAGCAACCGCAGCTCTCCGTGACTCGGAAGCCTGGTGACGTTGAACCGAGCCTGACGCCCTTGAAGCAGCGGTCTCAGTCCTCCCAGCGTGGTCTGTCCTCCTTCGGTCACGGTCAGCTCCTCGCTGACCAGCACGGCATCCTTGGGAAGGTGACACACGCGAAACTCCTGGTCTCTGGCCTGGGCATCGCCACCGGCGGACACGTGAAACCTAAACGAGTCGGACACTCGCACTAGGGCACGTCTTCGTAGCTGGTACCGGAGGACGCCCTGGTCGATTTGCCGCTGCGTGAATTGGTCTCCTGCACCCAGAGGACTCGGAGATACCATACTTGAGGACATAGGGGTGGACGTCATCACGAGGTTTCCCATCTGGAGGCGGCTGTTCCAGGGTGTAGACGACGACGTCCGGCGAAGAAGGCGAGGGCCAAGATGTGTAGGTGAGATGCGCCGCGCTCACGATGCCCTCCAGGATGCCCTCGAGCGTGAGCTGTTCGTTGTGCACGGCTTGGACGCTCTCGAAGGACAATCGAAAGTCGAAAGGTCCCTCTCTTGCCGGAGCTTGATATCCAGAACTGGAAGAGGTCCTGGAGACCCTCTGCCGGGAGGGCATCACCCGAAGACGTGTCCGTGTACCGGACCTTGCCACGTACGATGTGTCGTTGGCTGAAGTGGCCCACGGGTGACCAGCGCCCCGTGCTTTTTAGTCGCTCGATGGTGCCGTGGCGAGGAGGCTGCGATTATCTGAATAGATTAGAACAATACCCAATTGTCGGAAAGGGAAACATTCCAAGTGCGCTTCTTCATATTTTACAGCGAATACAAGAAGCGCTAGTTAACCAGATGGGTGAATACGGCTGATCCATTCGGATCGGGGGCAGGCTTGCTTCGAATTACAACAGCTAAAATTTACTTATATATGTACCCTTTCTAAAAAATTCCATCGATATGACGGATGCCCCTCTCAGCAACAAGATGGCGCAGCTTCCATTATACGAATCGTGAAGAAAGGAATAAAGAAATAATTAATCCTTCCCTGTATTATGCCACCAGACGAATAATTCCTGCTTGGTTATCTCTTCAATAGACCGATTTCACCATCCCGCTTGGTTACGCCACCGCTACCGCAATGCATTGAGGGAACCTCAGTCTTTCTGCACGTGCGACAAACTCACTGGAACTCTGCGCATGCAGAGCATGAGGCGGCACGAGCCGTCTTGTGCACTGCTGCCTGCCTCCTGCGAACTAAAGTTATGGCGGCATCACGCGTGCGCCGAACGCTTGGTGAGATCGGTCTCTTTCAACATCTTTTATTTCCTAGGTGTTCTTAAAGCCCAGTGCATATACTGGATCGGTCACGCCTTCTACAACTGCAGGGTGGGCCCCGTTTGAATACAGTATCAAGTACTGAGCTGTCTCCTCCTCATCATCACATTCGTGAAAGGGGCGGTGGAACAATTTTTGTACTTTGCGCGAATACCGCTTACAGCGAATTCCTGACGTTTATAACAAATGAAAACACGCGTTCGTTTTTCTCCCCACGCAATAAATGTCGCACGAAAAAGAAGAAAAAAAACGAAAACAAACAAACACGAGAAGCATTTACCTCAGCTCCCAGCCAGAGCAAGCGGCCACGTGATCTGGAGCCGATTATATGCCGCCAATGTTGATCATAGCCACACTGAGTTCCAGACATCGCTAGGGTTTGGCTATTGTCATCATTGCCGCGATTGTACACGAGCCACTACCCGAATGTTTGTGGAGCTATCGATTATCATGAGCCCAAATCGAGTGTCAACACAATGATCTGGTCCAATCTATGAGCCGCATTCAAACATCGTCACTAGGAAACAAAGCGACCCCCTCCCCCCCCCGCTACGTCATCAGGTTTTGCGGTGGGGAGATTGAAAGGAGACGCTCGTTTTATCCTTGAAATTACTCCGCAACAAAGAGGTTTCTTGGTCAACGGCGTTGCGTGCGAGTATACTTGTCTCACTAGAGCCAGTAAACTTGTGTGAAGTGAAAAACATTCCAAATGATTGTCTTTGCAACGCCCCTTTAAAGGAACACTTACTGGATATTTATGCTTGCTAATGATTTTATTTGAGCATGACCTACAGGAGCCCCACTACCCAGAACACAATTTGCGGCTCGAAATTTCTTTCTTTTTGCCCGAAAACAGCCGATCGAGAGTTGGTCATTTTCAGTCTCCCTCACTCTCTTTTCCATAGCCACGTAGCGTTCAAACATAGCGTACCAAACATTTTCAAAGTCGTGGGTCATCTAAGGCACATATTCAATATTAAGAATAGAAAAGAATATAAACCATATTTTTGTGGCCACCAAAAAACTGAAAATACGTTGATCGAAAAAGAAAAAAATGTTGCGCAGATTACAGGAAGTACACGTACTACGTCATTCTCAATATGGCGACGTGCCGCAGGCTGGACGACGCGATGGCGGCACACGACGGACCTACGTTGCGACGGACGTGGGGCAGCTATACTTCGAAACTGTCGATCGTGGTACCGGTCAGTCGATCTTCAAGAGTAGAGCATCGAGCGGGAGGATATCGTGGCACTCCGAACGATAGGTGGGGAACCGGGGGGAAAGGGGGGGGGGAGGTTCTTCGCGTGAAAGCAGGGTCTATGAACACTTCCACAACACAAAAGGCCATAAAAGAAACGTTTTCACAAGAAGTGCAAAGACAACAACCGGAACTGAGCTGGACAAGTGACGCTGGGCTCTGTCTCGTAGCTAGCTGGAATCGTTCCGTGCTGCCACTCACCTCGTAACGAATGTCGAGGCTCTGGTCGGGCGCGTTGGTCACCGCCGACAGGTTGGCGGTGCTCAGGGCCGTCCAGCCTCCGCGAGCGAGGACCAGCCCCGTGTTGTTGGCCAGGGAGAGGGCCAGGTCGAAGGCCTGGACACGGAGCACCACGGTCTGCGACTGGGCCTCCGAGCCGCCGTCCGAGACCCCTAGTGCCACGTGGGACTCGGCCTCCCGGCCCCGGTGCACGAAGCTCACCAGGCGCCGGTCGATGTCTTCCTGCGGTGGAACCACACAACCGCGCTGTCACACTGCCAATGCACCTTACAAGGGACAGACTGCAAACATTGTCCGCGAGGGTTGTCTCTTCTCTATATGACGGTCCTGTGGGTATACACAAAACTTGCTGGAGACATGTTCGAAGAATACATGTGTAGCAAACCAGCTTCGGAGATGCGTCAGGCGGTTCCGCCGATAATTATGTCATCATGTTTGTGGCGAACACGGGGGCGTCTTTTGTAGGAGCACTTGTGCAGTTTTAGTGGGTCATTGTGTTAAGTTAACGAGTTTGGTATTAACTTATTAACAAGTTAACGTGACTTGGTAACAATATCCGATACTTCGCCGGAACCTTTACGAATATGTCTTGTTGTTATGGGCTGTCTTTATCAGAGCGTGAAACGATCCACTAAAATTGTCAGCCAACTATAATGCATAAAGTCAACTATTTCACGAGTGATTATTGTTGAAATTTGTTTAGAAGATATTAAACAGTCATTATTGGGGGAAGAACTTTCTTCATTATTTTCCCTTCAAAACTTGGCAGGAAAAGGGACGCAGGCGACACTGGTTTACGCTGTAGATGAGAAATTTGGCCAGTGCAGTACGACTGTTATCCTGATGTCTTTAAAGTGTATAACGCTGTAGTGATAGACGACCACACGCTGGTACGATGCTCATCCAGATCGAAATAGGCAGGGGTGGGGACTGAACGTGTTCCGGCGTCACGCGACGTGTAATGTGACGTCACGTCACGGGGCGGAGTTGCGGTCTCGCGTGGTACCATGACGTCACGTGACATCGGGTCACGTGATGTCAAACTTCTTATTAGGCTAGTGTGAACATTTTGCATGGCGTGAAGTCGCGCGGTGTTAGATCACATGCTGTGAACTTTGCCGCTAGATTTAGCGGGGAAATGCACGCGCGAACGGACAGATGAACGGAAAAACATTCCGGGATTAGGGAGTTCCGTTAATAAACATGCGATGCTTTCAAACTAACCACTGTATTATATTCTGTTTCGCGCTATAACTGCTGGCTCACACACTTGCGACTGCTTACGACCGGAGAGGCTCATGAACCACTTTTAGGCCTCTTAGGACTGCTTACGACAGGATGTACGCAGTTGCGCGTACAGCGGCGACCTGGGTTACCATGGTCGCATTCTCGTCGTAAGAGGCCACAAAAATATTTAATGCATTCGGTCGTAAGTGGTCGCAAATGTTTGAACCGGCCTCGAGTATAGGCGTAGCCAATGCTGCTCAAGCAGCGCCAATCTACAGCCATCACGCGCAGAATGAAAGCACATTATCGCGGGGGATTCCCCTTGCTCGACTGGTCTAGTCGGCGATAAGCAACGCACAGAGACGACGAGAGCTGTTACGTCACACTTTTGGTGCTGCTGGATTGGTTTTATCGGTTCCTGGTGTCTGCTGTGCTCGGACGTATTGTGAAATGGCGTACAGGACTCGCGGAGCCGATACAGACAGCGTTCAAGGGACTCGCCTGTGTGAAGGACCTCAGCGGTTCCCCAGGCCTGTCGGCGTGTTCCATGAAGCCGTCCTTGTCGGTGTCCCCCAAGCTCAGCACCTTGTAGACCAGCTCGGATGGTTTGGTATCCTCGTCGTCCGCCTCCAGCAGTTCAGACGTCAAGAGTTTGCGGGTACCTTTTGCCAGTCGAAGCACCTTACCCGGTGGAACCTAGAAGGCGGGCGTCCGACGAAAGAAAGTGGAATTAATTCTTTTGTTGTAATATTAAATATAAAATTGCAATAATCAGCGAGACCTATATACTTCAAAGGCAACTCCGATCGGAAACGAAACCAAAATAAATGAGTAGAATCGCTTTAGTGGCACGAAATATGACCACAGCCAACATATTACGTCAAAGTGAAGCCGCGTACTCCACTGAAACCGATTTTAAATATGCCACCAGCTGCTCTTTGGCGGGCGGCAAGCGGGTTAGCTATTAGTCGAGGAACACTCGCGCAGCACCCTTGTGACGTCACGTCGCGGCCGTACGGCTGATGATTAGTGTTGCCATCCCTCTGGCAGATGAGATTCGGTTTTGCGGTAGACGCCCGAAACCAAACTTTGAGCCGTTTAGATTGATAAAACTACACACAATATCGGACAAAACAAATTATACCTCCTAATTCAGGGACAGTGATTTAGCTGAAAACATTCGTAATCCCAAATTAAAAAAATATTGACCGGAGTTGCCCTTGAAAAGAATCATGTTATGTTTCTACACGGAAGGAGAAGACTTTTAAACTGATGAACTGCCACAGCAGGACGAACAGGCATATCATTTTTTGTTGTTGCTGTAACTATTGTATAGTAGAAACGGTTGTCGCAAGTGCAAGTGTGCTGTCCTAATGAAGAAATGTTTGCTTTAACTTTGTAACTCCACTGTATAACACCCTCGGGCGCTGCAGAATAAAAAAAAAAAAAAAAGAAAGTATAAGAGTGATTTTTTACGCTTCGCTTCTACGGGACTTTGCCATTTGTACAAAATGGCGAGTAACTTAGCACAGATGTATCGCTGCATCAGCCCTATGTCAAAATATATCACGAAGTCTTCACTGCATTAGCAAAGTCAGCACTATCTTCCGCACTGAATAATAGCTCTGATGGAACGCTGTGGTGTATGTGTGAAGAGGTCTTTAAAATGGCACTGACGAGCCTTTCCGCTGCTTCGTGTTGTGAGCTCCGATCGTTCAACTGGAGCTAAATCGCCTCTGCACACAAGCAAACCAATGTGTTATTGCGAAAGGGCTGACGACACCTGTTTCATTACAAAGTAAGTTACTAAAACATAAACATTGATTATATCAACTCGAGAGCGTTTACGAAGTCATTTCGGCAATGTCGCCTTTCAGCTTTATGAGTAATTAATACAGAGAAGTGTCCATGCATTGAACCTGCGGCAACCGTTTTGGTACTTCTGATCCAATGACACTCACCTTGACTCTAGGTGCGTCGTTGACGGGCGACACGATCACATGAAGCACAAACCGCCGGCGTCGCTGCAGGGACGCCGGAAGATCGAAACTCCTCGACCGAAACTCCAGCTCAAACACCACCGAATCACCATGGTTCTCCGAACCGTCGTGGGTGTAGCGCACTTTCCGCGTCTCCAGGTCCGCGAAGGTGAACACGTTGTCGGGAGTCCCGCGATGCCACACCTCGATCTCCAGAGCACCATGCTTCGGCGGATCCATGACGTGGAACAGAACGCCAGTATCCGAAACTCCCAGCTCCCGGTAGTCGACCAGAAGCTTGATGTGCTCCGTCGTGACCACATCACTTCCGCCTTCCGCGACGCGGAGCGGCGACAGAGCCAGCAGTTCGTCCAGCGACGCGAACACACGGTACGGGCCCGTAAAGTTGGCCCGGACGCAATCGTCGGCAACACTTTCACTTTCGTCTTCACCATCAGGCGCACAGAGACAGCGGAAGCCGTCTGTTCCGTCCTGTACACAACGGGCACCAGGCTGACACGGGTCCTGAAGGCAGGGAAACTCCCAGACGCAGTCCGGTTTTAAGCCTCGGGTCACAAGGGCATCTGGAAGCCCCACGGGCTTGTCATTGACGTGCCCATGTCGCAGGCAGCCTCGAAGAGATGTTTCAGACTGGAGGCCGTGTTGTAGAACTGCCCTTGACTGCGAGGCCACGTCCAGGCCTCCCAGGTATAGGTGGCCAGCCAGATCAAAGAACTGGTTTCGGCCCAGTCCGGTGCGGAGGGATTGGACTTGGCCATCGACACTCAGCTCTACGTGGGAAGGGCCGAAGTGTAGGCCTAGGCGGTGCCAGGCGCCGTCGCTGACTGTCGTCTCGCTGCGGAGGGTTACCACCTGGAGGATGTTTCACCAGGGTCAAAGATCCAAATGCAAATAGAAGCCCCATGTGGTGTAGCTAGTGTCAATAGACCGATCATCACCATGCGTTCGGGCGCATGCATGAAGCCATCAAAATTTTATTCCACAAGAGGGTCTCTGCAGGAGCAAAGATAGCAGGTTGTCGCACGTGTAGAAAGACTAAACTTTCCTCGATGCATTGTGGCAGCGGCGACGTTGCTAAACTGGCTTGTGAGACTGGTTTAGCATGAGGGTTTTGCCACATTGGAGGCTCTCGTACAGATAGTTTTGCTTGAGAGACACTGAACGCGGCAAAATGGGAGTCGCAAGTCTAAAATATGATCTCCGATTGTGGCAATCAGATATCTTTTTCTTGACCTGATAATCTTTCACGAAGTGGCTCCAATAACAACCCTTCTCTTACCTGGATGGCCCATTTTATTCCCTCTGTGACGTCTCTTGCAACGTATTTGTTGACAATTCATTTTCTACAATCTCGCCGACGTCTTCCCTTTTTTCGTTCACCGAAGCTACACAACCCCCGAATGTAAAAATACATGGTCCTAACATCATAACAACCGAGTTGAATACAGATAGGTCTCATTCGCAGATGAAGGACGGTAAAAACCACCCAACATGGCGGCTCCGAGTGGCATGATGATGATGACAGATGATAGGAAGTTTGCATATGTTCCGTTGACCTTTCGTTATACTTCGAAGAGAAGCCTCTGTGTTCACTAAATATTTTTCAGATCTGTTGCCTTTTGTGAGCCAAACATGAACACTTAAGTAAATAAATCAAGCATGCCCATTATTCTATTTTTCGGTATTTAATCATTAATGATGCAGGCCGCATGAATCACGATAAACTACAGGCGTGTCGTGTTGGGGTTTCTTGACGCAGCCTAAGTGATTTCGATTGCGTTAAAGAGTACGTAAAGTGCGATCGCAGATAATTTAAGCGATAAAAGTCCTTATGTTTCTTTATGGCATGCATGACAGTTTTTGATAAAAGCTTTTGTGTATACTTGGGCAGCAACGCAACGTTTTGTCCCAATCCTCGAACTTTCTAAGATCATAGAGTTTGTGGGAACTGCAAGCGTAGAAAAATGCCGAATCGGGTGTTTCGGTTCACATTATCCGGGATGGTACTGTCATGTCTCGTTAATATGGACCTTGTTAATTTAAATACCCCACTGTATGGAGAAAAATTTCCAGGGCAGAACTAGGTGAATACTAGCGTTGGAAGTAACGTGGCACAAAGTGACGACGTTACTGGTAACACGTTAGCATTTTCAGTAATATACCAACGTACTGGTGAGATTTTGAAGTTACTAACCAGTAAAATAACTTTGTTACTATTTTATGGCATTGTGTGTAAAATTGTTTTACTCGTTACTCGCTATGTTTGCTCAAAATAAGTCGCCGTTTTCGATTCTCTTAAAGGAATTAACGCGCCATCAGGACCCCACTGGAATCTACAAATTTTATAAGCGAAGCATACAAAAAATTAAAATGAAACTACTTTGTAACACCAGAGTTTGTAACCGCTTCTTATCGCAGCTAAATAATGATATTAGAAATTAAGCTAATTCAAACCTATATCGAAATTAACGGTCGTCGGGTTTAGGCGGCAACGTTAAGGGTATTTCGTTACATTTTAAAGACTGTAGCGAATTCGGACGCTAGGTTTTGACAGGATATCGAGAAACGCTATTTCTGTTTCTTATGGGCATTTTTGTACCGGCGGAAGCACTGAGAAATACATGTATTTTTTTACTTTTAATTAAAACAAATCAAATACAGACGATTTCTTTTTCAACAAGGTGCTGTTATTTATTTATTTTATTTATTTATCCAATACCCGCAGCACCTTTCGGCATTACAGCGGGGGGGGGGGGGGGGGTTACATACGCCAAACATTACTTGAATACACACAAGCAGGCCTGAACTATGAATAAAATGGCATAATGGAAGATAACTGTATTTATTGTGAAAAAACATAAGCTGAAACAGTCCTTCATGCTTATTTGACCTACCGGCCGATTTTCGAGAGAGCACAGGCCTGAACTATGAATAAAACGCGAAATCGGGGTCTCAATATTCGTACTACTCAATAAATTGACAGATGATATAGCCTGTGGGGACCGCAGACTGCAAACAAAATGCCAGGTCGGGTGTTTCAGCTCATAGTGTTCACCAGAATACAAACGCCGACTCATAAAAAAATCTCGACCATTATCGAAACTTCAGCGGCTGTTTAATCTCTTTTTTTTTGTCCAGACTCCCCGCTTGACCTGCTCTTGCTAAGTGGAGCTTGATTTTGGCGCCCATTCTGGAGGCGTTCCGCGACAAAATGCGAAATCGAGCGCGGCAGAAACCACCGGGTCGGCAAGTTGAGCTATCAGTTTACGGGCGTTTGACAATTAAGTTCGCAAAAATAAAAAAACTACAGGCCTTTTTTTCAGTTTAATTTTACCGAGCAAACAACGCCGAAACCGATGTTGACGCAGCAATCGTTGACCGACCAAGTGGGGATTAACGAAAAATATCAACAGACGCTTAAATGCCGTTCGAGCACAAACTGGCCTCGATGATATCTCGGCTTTCTTTTGGCAGATATCACTGGTGGCAGGGCGGATAATAAAAATCAAGAAGATATAAATGACACCAGTTTTTCTTTGATCATATAAATAAAATCTTTCGCGCAAATAAAAAAATCCCGAAAATAGTTTTTATTTACCGCTGGTTCATTATTTTAGGCTATTTATATGCATTTGTTTTGTACTAGAATCAAAGAATCATATCAAGCAAGAAATATTTCTATCTGGCTGAATACGAGAAGAAAGCAGTATTTCTTCTGAGCAAATCGGAGCCTTGAGGTATCTTTCTACCTTCCACTTCGTTTGTCAGTTACTCACTGTCTTATTGACAAGCAAATCAAAATGCGAAACATAAACAACTAAACAAGTAACGTCTTATTGCAAGTACATTAGAACGTGAACGATAAGCAAAATAAGCCTTTACTTAGCGAAAAAAAAATCAAGCTGTTTTTGTTCAGGTATACGTATGGCGAGGTTACATAAAAAAAAAGTTGGTAATTAAACTGTACCTTAAATTTACAGTAATTATTTTTTCCGCATTGTTATCAACTATAGGAGAAATTGATCAACATCCTGCCATGTGTAGAAATGCATGTGGTGATGTAGAAAAATTATTTTCTAGCTACAGTGGCTTAAGTCATACAAATCTTATGTAAATCAAATAAATCTGAGTTAAATCCATAGATCTGGTTTCATTCAAATAAATGAAATTTAGATAAAATAATCTTGATTTATTTGATTAAACAATTATATATTTTTTATTTTCGTTATTATTCGCCCCCTGCAATAATGCCTTCTAGGCGCTGCAGGAGTTCTCTAAATAAAGCGAGCCACGCACTCGATTGGCCATTTTTTTATATCACTCGCTACTGCACATAAATATAGGGTGACTCAAGTCACCAGGCTCGATCTAAAATGGACCGTAAAAATCGACGCCTGCACGTAGCAATCTAAACTTTTCTTCAAAGGCGTATTTCACAGGTCGGTTTTTTCTTGTAAAATTACAAAGCTTAGCTCTCTTTCTGTAAAAACTAGGGCCAAGAAACTTGCCAGGGTCTACGGCGGGCGGCGACGCAGACGACCAAGTCCAGTAGCGGGGTGTGTTTGCCGTTCGTATTGATAGATGGCGCTACCTCCTTATCGTGACGGCTCGCGACCACCGTGGTTTATTAAAATGAACATAATCTTTTTGAAATGTACCTTTGGCTAAAAAATAAATGCGGACAATAAAAGCAAAACTTAAAGTAACAAAAACGCGTCAACAGAACGATGGCGCTTTTGCTGCCAACGGATTTCGTCTGCGCGTCGTCTGCTTTCTTTCGCTGGTCGGCTGCACCTTCGGACGCTGCTCCCGACGCCATCTATCAATACGAACGCCAAACACACCCCGCTACTGGACTTGGTCGTCTGCGTCGCCGCCCGCCGTAGGCCCTGGCAAGTTTCTTGGCCCTAGTTTTTACAGAAAGAGTGCTAGGCTTTGTAATTTTACAAGAAAAAACCGACCTGTGAAATACGCCTTTGACGAAAAAGTTTAGATTGCTACGTGCAGGCGTCGATTTTTATGGTCCATTTTAGATCGAGCCTGGTGACTTGGGTCACCCTATATATCGAGCTTCCATTGTAGACTTATGCCTTACCCCGTTTCCCTGATTGAGCGATGCGATAGGGTGTCCCTGAACGATTTCCAAGGCCACGAAGTCCTCCTTGGACGGCGGTCCGGCGCAGTAGGCGACCAGCGCGAACTGCGCTTGGGTGCGCACCTCGAGGGACAAGGAACCGCCCGTGCGGGCGATGGGCCGCGCCAGGGCCAAGAAGGCGTCGGCTTCCACGAGACTGAACGCCTGATCCACAACGGCCGAGAACTCTCCGGCGCAGTCGCCCCAGGTGACGCCCTCCGAGGACACGGCAGACTCGAACAGGTCCACGTCGTTGAACAACACGTCCGCCATGCACCTGCGTTGCCAACAGAATCGTTCGAAAAGGAATACGAGGTCTTCTGCGAGAGTCATTTTTATCAACACCTCCTCGTCCCCCGTCAAAGAAAAAAAAAGAAGTAGAGTTTGTTTTTGTGCAGCTTAAGGTCAGTCCCTCTCCGTCAAAATTTTTTGAAGGGCCTGGTGTACACTGCATCGAAGTCGGTGTCCGTTCACAGCCCTTTCAAAATATTCGCACTGATCCACTGAAAATAAAGGGCTGACTTTCAACTTTTAAAGCCCGTTCACACATTTACCCTGGCGCTACCTCAGAGTTATTAGTCAGCGCTGGAAACAGCGGTGTCCTTGGTGGTGCAGGTTTGACTCTGCGCTAAATTAGTGATACAGCATCGATAAAGCGTTGGAGCAATGCTAAGTTGCATTGGAGTCAGCGCTGGATCAGCGCTTTTCCTACTGTTGATTTAGAGCTGCAATGTGCAGTTGTGAACCGGCCTTTTTTCTGCAGTGAGACGGTATGGGCATGTAGTCCTCAAGTTTTGAGCAGCGCCTCTCGCGAGAAAAATCGAATATCTTTAAGTCGCGCTTCGATTGCGCGTTCTGAGAGTCCCTCACGTTGCCGAAAGGCACTATTAAAGGAAGCATCTACACAACAGCTGAACAGAATGCATTCTTGGTGTTTCGATAAGACGCGGTCACACGCTGTACGCATAGCTTCCTCTATATTCACAAAGCCTGGCAGTTCGACCGCGGAGCCATAGAGTGCCCGGTCGCAGATTTGGAGCGCGAGGATCTGGTAGCACAGAGCATCAAAGAGCCATTTCTCGGGGAGCCTGGACGTCAGCGCACAGCTTTGCAGCGGCGAGGACCCGAAACACACTTGTTCACTCGGGAGAAGTGGTGTTTCGTTATCTCGCCGCAGCGGGGCGCCAGTCACGTGGCTCTCCTCTCATCCGTTGTCTGACGCTCCACCTTTTCCATTTCGGCGGCCGCTTCTCGTGGAGATCTCCTTGGTCAGTATATAGGAGGCTATTGCTGTACATTTCTTGCTGATTTAATTTTGTTTTCTTTACGCGCATGAACAGACGCGCGCAGACGATAGTATTCGAACGTGACTCGTTTATGATCGAAAGCTACACCACTGCCTTTATGGTCGCGCCCTGCAGACGCCAAAGCCACACATCACGTGGTCTCGTCTTGCGAATGCGCTCGCGCCCCCTGGCCGAGTGCAACAGGCCTATATGCTTCCTGGGCTGAAGCTCTGAACAAACTGTGGCGCCCTCATTTTGGGTAGTACAAGCTCACCTGATTGGGCCTCGCACTACTTATGGCAACTTCGCTAAGCTTTTCTCTTTCTGTGTAATGCTGAAAACGAAAAAACACCTTTCGACGTCCGAAATCGGCTAGATTCAACGCCGAACGACAATCAAAAGTGCCAGATTCATGCCCGCACCGCTATGGTACGCGCCTCTTATCTCTGGGTGGTGACGTCGAAAACATATAGCGTCCCGACGTTTTCTTTTTCATTTTTGTATGTTTTTGGAACGCGTGGTCAGGGGTTCTTTTGGCTCAGATCTTTCAAGGCGCTGTTCTACTCCGACGCCGAGCGTAGCAAACACTGGCGTAGCGCAGCGCACACAGAGGCTGATTGATTGCAGATATCGAGTTCCTGCTTTCCGGCCCATGAAAGGCGCGCGTTCTCCGCTGCAACAGAGCCTTTAGCGCCTTGACTTTAACCTGTGCTTCGACGGCGTTCAAACTTCTGCTGTTTCTTCGTGTCTTTCTCGTAATCGCGTTCCTCACCACAGCAGGCACGCTTATACATGTTGTGACAGTTTGAGAGGCTTAAGTTTGTATTACCCAAAACAAGGCCTAACATGTCCCTCGGTCCCCTGGGCAACGCAGGAGGCCCATAGGATGGTATAATCGCAAGTTCCACTTCGAGGGGCTAGAGTCGCTTAAACTAAAAGAATTAGTAAATATTTTGAAGATTCCGACAGGGTCTAGCAACCACGGCTGGCAGGCCTGAGCAACTGAGAAAAGGTGTGCTCCTTCCGCCATTTATTTTGCGATTTTTCACCCGTTACGAGCCATGTCCGCGGCTCTCGCTGAAGTAACACGCCATTTGTGTGGCGTATCCGAAAGTCGGCTTGGACTACAATGTTTCGACTTTAGGCTCGACCGCAGCCAGCTCTACTGTCCGATATGGCGAATCGAGCAGCGCCGAAAGCGGATCGTCTTGGTTCTCGTTTTCTTCGTAGGTTTGCTATCGCTCCTGGCCACAGACACTGAGGTCAAGAGTGGCCCAGGACAGTTTCCGGAACCGGCAACCTCGTCCAGACTCACCCGCGAAAAGGCTGCTAGATGCCCCAGGAACAGGTCCTGGAAGTCTCCGAGACCGCCCGCAAAAAGCCCCCACTTGACGTCCAGCTGGACGAACCGCGGCGGGAGGTCCAGCCTCGACTCGTGCAGGCCGTCGAGGAGCAGGAGCGTGCTGGAGCCGTGCCTCTGGAGCGACAGGGCGTGCCAGAGGCCGTCGTCGAAGCGGACGCCCGGAGGACTGTCCAGCGAGGCCGGCTCGCCGGCGCCCAGCTCGAGCCGGAGTCTGAGACGGCCCGCAGTCAGTTGGAGGAGCAGGTGGTCGTCGGGTCCGGCGGCCAGGAGGAGCAGGCCGTCGGGTCGGACGGTCTGTGAAGCGCAGGCTCAGGTCCGTGCTTTCGCGGGCGTCCTCCAGTTCCAGGGAAACGAAGCCGTCGCCCAGGAAGGACGCCTCTACGGGAATCAGTGAATACAAATTCACAAATCAATCACTCAGCCAATCGATCGGTTGATTACCCGAATGTACAAGCATCCAATCAATCAAATAGGTAATCAGTTATATAATCGATTAACTCATATTACTTTTCATCCTTCTTACATAAGACAAAATAAAACAATTTAACCGACGAATGAATGAATGAATCAATCCATTAAACCGTAAATAAATAAATAAATAAATAAACAATTAATTAAATAAATCAAGCAATAATCTTATCCCTGTTTAATAAATTATTCAATCTTATTTTGTTTTTAATTCACCAGAAAAAAATAAAGAAAAATAACCGATGAAAGAATGAAACCATTACTGAATCAATCGATCAATTGAACAATAAATCAATTAATCAATCTGGTAATTAATCATGCAATCACTTATGTAGTTGATTAACAACTCTTATTTTTGTTCACTGATACAGGAGGCAAATGAAAACATAATACGAATGAATTAACCGATAATACAATTAATCAACAAATAAATAAATCAACCAGCCACTCAACCAATGAATCAATTGATTGATGAATCAATTGACTAGACAATATGTCGATCAAGTATTTATGCTTTAATCAAATTTTTTGTTTGCCCTTGATACAAAAGTGTGAATAACTACATTGCAGGGTTGTGAGAATATTCGAACATTTGAATAGTAGTTTCGAATAATACGCTATTCGATATTCGCTTCGAGGTACACTGATATATCTGTATTTTTCGAAGTGTTAATCACGGCATTTTATCCCGTTGAGTGCGCTTCTCACCCAGCACCGGCGTACAGCGGAGAAGCGACACCCGCGGAGCTTGCTTCCGCGAGGGTTAGCTTCTCCGCTGTGCAATGGTGCTCGGTAAGAACGCGCTCAACGGGAAATGAAACGCTGCAGTCGACACTTGGAAAAGGACAAATATTGCAGCCACGTGCTCAGGAAAAAGAACACTATCAAAAGGGGATGGTGCGCGTGAGCGCCTGGTGTATACAAAAAGAAACGGAAACTTTATGTACGTTGAACTACACTTTGAGCAGAAATTTTTAAAAATTAAGCTGGCTGGTTATGCAGGATTATATGTTAGGGAGAAATACCCAGATAACCTGCATCAATCACTCGTGACTGAAGAAAAGTTATGTGTATATAGAAATAGATTTTATAAGCCTTCTCGCATAGGTAGAGTTGGGCACGTCTATAGGTTTAATTTTATGTCAAATGCACTGTTTACTTGCCATCTCAATGTAGACATTGGAATTTCTGAGGTCTCAGTCGATAGGTATACTAATTAGATTAAAATTAACTTCGATGAGAAATGTACGAGTGGAAGCTTCGTAACAACCTTCACGAGTTCAGCTGGGTTTACGTTTGAGCATGGTGCAGTAGTGAAAGGCTCAACGAAACTATTCGATAGTCGATTCTAAAATATTCGGCCAAAACCAGTATTCGCTTCTAACTCGCTTCCAACTCAATATCCACCTATTCACACATGACTACTATATTGTGAGGAAGCCTAATTTTTGTGGTGCAGCTCAAAAAATGACAGTCCATAAGTGGACCCTGGGTTGGCACAATTGAATATGGTCATAAGGCATGTATCGATCAATCGCATATACATGCCCTGGTATAATCAGATGTGATTATGAAAATTAAAACCTCTAGCAACAAAAAGTACCCTGTTTTCCGAACTGCGGTCCGCGAACTAAACAAGTTAAACATTTGATATTCTATTTTGTTTGAAGTACCGGTAGAAATTGAAGGGTGTACCAGGAAGCAATATTGCGTGATCAAATAGGTCGACAGCCGTCTATCGACTAGTGCGTCACTTCTTCGAAGGGGGGGGGGAGTCATTTTTAATTTCAACTCCATAGCGTTAAGGAGCTCGTGTCGCAGAAAAGCCGGCGTCGGTGGCGTGACGCGAAAATTCTGATTGGTCGATAGGGGTCATGACGTCACAGTCACATGACCTCGCGCAGGAATTTCAAACAACCCACAGAGCTCACCTGAAACGTGACGTCACGCTGGAATGAAAGTGAATAAAAACATGATATGTAATGCGAAATAAAGGCCGCCGCATATGATTTCACTTTAAAAAGTAGTTCGTTTGCCTTAAACAAAAAATGGAAGAATTTTAGGTGGTATCCGAACCAACGACCCTTCTGTTGCGAGCCAGATACGTTACTGACTATAGGCCACGCAAGGACGCTTCCACCCTTAAAAGCGAAGCTTAAGGGGATTCAACCGCTCGTCACTCAATGGGCAAATTTCGCTACACAAACCTGAGTTTCAGGAATGCACGATCGTATTCATTCTTTTGGAGGTTTCTTATGATAACGTAATGAAGGTTGTACGGCCCTTGGATTTTTCTTTTAGAGCGCTGGAGATTTTTAATAAAATTAAGAAATATGACCGTTTTGACCGTTTTTAGCGCGTTTTGAGGCATTTTTGAAAATACAATTATTTAGAAGACAAACGTGACAAAACGCTTTGCCGTACGTACTAGGGGTGCCTCTAATCTTAATTTTAAGACCATTACGAGAAAGCAAAATATTGTTGTATTTGCGTATTTGTGTAAATAAAATCACCCTGTTAATTTTATTTCCAAGTTGTTAAACGAGATGGCGACACTAGTACTAAATGCCTCAAACCGGAGGTTTTCTTGCTGTTGCTGTTGTTGTTTTTCTCTCGAGCTCGAATTCGACCGCGATGTCTCGTTGCTCGTGGATCGGTAGCACGTGTAGCGAAAGCTCGCGCTGTAAAGCCCACTGATCGTGGATTCAATCCCCTGCCCCTGCCCGTTTCAATCTGGATGAGCATCGCACCGGCGTGCTGTCATGGATCACTATTGCGTGATGCACGCTAAAGACGTCAGATAGGCAGCGGTATACTGCTCTGTCTTTCATCTCCAACGACGACACCAGATGCCCTCAGACCTGACTAAATTCCCGCTGTGTAAACATAGACACAACAGAATTACAATTGATGGCTCCGTTCGTCGGCACTTTTTGAACGCTGCAAAAAAGTGTAACTAGTCATCAGCAGACTCCTAGCGAAAGGCCTGATAAGGCTCTGAAGGCGATACTTTTGTTGATTCTATTTTTTTGTGTGTGATATGTTAGCGCGCGTGGTGAAACGCTTGCATACACTACAAGCGTGGCACGTAAGCACCCTAAGATCGTGCAGGGTTGAACAGAGATATCCTAATATGTATGCTATGTTTCTGCTTCAGCGTCACGCTGTCGCAGCTACTGACGCAGCTTGGGGCTTGATGCCGATCATTTGCAAGGCGCTCTCGCGGCAAACAAGCTATAGATGAAGCCACGCGCTCGCGCAGTGTATTGCACAGCGTGCACGCTGAAGCATGAACAGAGTATAGGGTGCCTCAATGTCCTTCTGCTTAGGTGATGCCACCCTTGTAGTATGCCCGATGCCGACAGAACGCGCTCACGGGTAAAATACAAATAAATCGACGAAAACAAAATGTCGCCATAGCACAGTCAGCGCCACAAACGCGTGCCGGGACACGCTCTTTCACGCGCTTCTGAACAAAACAAATAAAAATAAAAGTGTGGGACGAAATGGCCAGATGTCTCCACCCTAAGCAAAGCGCACATGAAGGCACCCTACTAATATGTATTTGGAAATAAAAAAAATATAGTCGAATGAGTTGCAAAGAAGGCTAAAATACTTATTCCAAAACAACATTTATTTTATGAAACATTATTTCAGATATTTTCATCCTCTGTAGACCTTGTTTGGTGGCTAGTGGATATGAAAAACAAAAAAAGAAGCATGATTTCTATTATTTTGAACAATTACAATATATTTTCTTAACCAACAAATAGGTGCTTACTCTGAGATGCAAATTGAATTTTGACGTTAGCGTTCTGGCGCCCGAAACAATTTTTTTTCTAAATTTAACACTTCCCGTTTTGCGGATTACTAAGAAAACCAAACGGGCCATCAATAGGTAGAAAATACGTTTCTACCTAAAGTAAGGCGTACGTTTTTTTTTTTTTTCTCTCTTCACCTTTCTAATTTTTAGGCAAACTCAAATGAACCTTTAAATAACTTTAGTGTCTTCATAAATAACCTCGGGAATTCACTATGCTATTTTCCGTTATGAACACCTCTTTCAACAGTGATCTTACATTGTCACGGTGGAATGAAGCGGTGCCACCTTACCTGTCTGGAAACAAATTGGGGTGTGTGTATGTTTATACAGCTTAGAGCAGGGGTGGCCAGGCTGACCCGGCCTAAGAGCCGCATACAAAACCACGAAACTTCCAAGAGCCGCTTGGGGGGGGGGGGGGGGGGGGCACATTTTTGTCCAGAGGAATAAACGAAACTGGAACTACTTTCGATCTACCCGAGTCAAAAACAGTCCGACTGTACATAAGGTAGCAGTAGCACACGACTACCAGACCGCAACCTGTCTTTCGATTCAAAACGCGTTCTATTTCTCTTTTGGCGGAAATGCTCGTGTGACCGGGAGGGAGGCGGGTGTGTGTGTGTGTGTGTGTGTGTGTGGGGGGGGGGGGGGGC
This sequence comes from Ixodes ricinus, assembly GCA_037355805.1. Taxonomy (NCBI): domain Eukaryota; kingdom Metazoa; phylum Arthropoda; class Arachnida; order Ixodida; family Ixodidae; genus Ixodes; species Ixodes ricinus. Next base: position 47,518 of record JAZHYW010046089.1, on the reverse strand, counting down.
GAGGGAGCCGCAAGCCGCATTTTAACACGCGAAGAGCCGCATGCTGCTCGCGAGCCGCAGATTGGCCACCCCTGGCCTAGAACATAGTCTGCCTCAACGGGCGACTTGTCTCCCAGCTGTAGGTGAGCAATTTAGCCAGTGCAGTACAACCGCTAGCCTGGGGTCTTTAACGTGCATCACGCAGTAGTGATACACGACCGCACGCCGGTACGATGCTCATCCAGATCGAAACGGGCAGGGGTGGAATTGAACCCAGGATCCCTGGGTTATACAGCGCGAGCTTTCGCTCCACGTGCTCCAAGCTGGCGTGCTCTAGCGCACTCGGCCACCGATCCTTTTTTTCTTTATTGCACGTGGCCACCGATCCCTCTTTATCTGTCTGGACCACGGTGGTCTGGACTAAAGCCCTTCGATATGTTCGCGTTTGTCTTGCAAGTGGTGTCAAATGCGCCAGTGCACGAGGCCCGTATCTCGAGCGGCCCTTGGAAGCAGTTATCGGTGCAGTACTGAAATGAGCGGCCCTTCGAAGCGAATGGCAGCGGAGCACCCGCTCCTCGCACGTGTCTTGCGCGTTTCCACAACAATGGTTGGCGGTACTTGAAAGCGTGAATTTTATCAAATGAATTTAGTCTGCACTTGCCGGCAGCGCCTTCAACTTATGGAATTTACGAGGATAACTCGAGTGCAACATGGCTTTGTGTATTTGAGTGGTTCTTTTTCGCTGACAGGCAGACAGACAGAAAGTGTCCTTTCTTGCCATACCCGTTGCCAATGTTGTCAGCTGCTGTGCACTTGGCGCGCGATTGTGGACGAGTAGTAGAGCCGAGCCACTTGCTTGGACAGAGAACTCCTTGGTACAGTTCACGGGTGGGAAACGGTTGCTTCTTGTTGCTTCTGACTCGACGCGCAGAAGTGTGGACCTCGTCGACCAGGTCCACGCCTCTGGACGTGCAGAAGTGTGGACCTCGCCACTAAATGAGCTATGCTTAGGGTCGGCACTCTGTTCCCCAATATTGCTGTGGGCGCCGCCATCTTGGTGCTTATGCAGAGCAGACGCAACTGCCGATCGTCATGATTCGAAAGTGCGACTTCCTCAGCATTAGATTCGGTGTTAGGAAGCTCATGAATGATTGCTTTGCTCTGTCGCGAAGCGTTTAAACATTTGTGGAGGACGTAAAAACGTTTCCTGTGATTTCAGATAAATTTTCAGATAACTGGCAGCCATGATTTTAAGCCACAATATGGACAAGTGTCGTTACCCTGAAGCGTAGCTTATTTAGTGGCACTAGGGAAGATCATGGCGGAACAGCGCAGCACTGAGCTAGATTTCAGACGCCATCATTCTTCTATAGTGCCACTAAATAAGCTACGCTTCAGAGTAACGACACTTGTTCATATTGTGGCTTAAAATCATTGTTGCCAGTTATCTGAAGATTTATCTAAAATCACAGGAAACGCTTTTCCGTCCTCCACAAATGTTTAAACAGTTCGCGACAGAGCAAAGCAATATTACATGCTTCCTAACACCGAATCTAAAGCTGAGGAAGTCGCATTTTTGAATCATGACGATCGGCAGTTGCGTCTACTCTGCACAAGCACCAAAATGTCGGCGCCCACAACAATGTTGGGGAACAGAGTGCCGATACTCTAAGCGCAGCTCATTTAGTGGCTCTAGTTCTTCCCAGAAGTGGCGCGCGGCACGTGTCTCGAGCATTTCCACAAAAATGATTGGCGCCACTTTTCCCAGGATAGATGGGCTTTACTCCACACATCCTGGGAGCGGGTTTGCAAACCAGTATTCAGACGAAGAGCAGGCCGATATAGGACATAGGAAGTGCAAAACTGCCACTTTATTTCTTTTTTGTTTTCTAGCTTTAAATTAAACTCTAAAAATAAACTTTTTTTTTTTTTTTCAAAACATCGTTTGCGTGTTAAATGTCCTGGTCCAAACGGCCGCAACGCCGCACCTTGTGCTTTCGATAATTCCGAACGTGGACGGAACTTCGAATCCATTCGGAAATCAGAGCTTATTCTACGTTTTGTAAGCCACTGTAATCAACGTATGTACTGGCTCGTATCTCGCGCCGCCTGTTGGCCGCTTCCTGCAGCGGCAGACGCAGAGCGAAGACGATCTAGCTCGAGATCGGCGGCGAACAGCCCGTGGCCCGAGCCCACCTCGAGCGCCCGACCTGCATGCGCATGCTGCGAACGTGCAACTCGTTTGTTCCGGAAAAATTCTGCGCCATCTATGAGGAAAAGGGTACAAATAAATAGCGGTTGAATCCCCTTAAGCGGTCCCTAAGTTTCTAGGACTACACATTGAGCCACCTTGTTTCTGGCTATTTTTTCTGCGACATCGGCATTATTTACAGTTATTGACATCTATCTTCCAGCACGGTTTCAGTGCCGACTCTCAGGTGCCTCCCGCTCCAGTTGTCGACAAATCAACCGTATTATTCATCAGTCGATTCTTCAGTACGAGTAGGTGTTAGCTTTAGCTGGCATACATTGCAGATGGGAAACTCGTCTTCTTAATATTTTTCAATGACTTTTACTATTTCTTGAATTATCTACCCGAACGAAAACAGTGAGCTAACAATGAAAATACAAGCAAAAGCGCAGCAGCCGGGAAGCCTAGCGTGACCATATGGCTAGCGGGTAAAGTACAACGACCGTTTAGACCTCGGAACTATTAAGTTTAGCTTTCAGGAAATTCCTCCGAAGTCAATAGTCCCTAATCTTTGCAACTGCAGGTAAACATTGCCAATCCGTTAATTAGGCCTCAGGGGAGAGAAAAAAGAACTTATTCACACGACTATGCTATGCTGCCAACCGCAAGAAAAGTACTAATTTGGCGCACTCCTACGAGGCGGCACTAATTTGGAGGTGTTATCACTTGGCGGCCTGGCTTTAACCCCTTCTATCAACCATCCCCAAAACAACACTTTCGTTCCCTGATAAGATACTTCAGGGACGAATGTATTGGGTGAACTTTAGACTCGCGGGCGTGGCAGCCGCCGTGACAAAGTCCTTTCTTTGCTCTGGCTGCAAAGCGGCGCCACCAGATGGCTCCTCGATAGGCGGCAAATTAGGGTGCCTACATGCCAGTCTGTCTCAGGGCGAAGACATCCATTGCTGCCCCGAATGTGCCAGCGCGGTGACACTCTCTACGCACTCGGTGCGTGACTTGGACAGTAAAATGGCGTCCACGCCAAAGTTAGAGCCAAAGCTACGCACTCGAGCTGAGCGGACACCGGATTGCGCGCACCTCAAAATGCAAAAAAGAAAAAATAACGATTGGGCGGGAAAATGGCTGAGATGTCAAACCACTCGAGAGCGAAAGCGCGGTGTGTATGGAGGCACCTACGGGCAAAATGGCAGCCTGTCGCAGGCCTGCTCGCGGCGTTTCGCCATGGGAGACATGCCTCCGCTTTTGCTTGGTGCGTCAACGTTGCGTAGAACATGGCACTGGCGCTACGCGTGATGCGTTCTGCTACTGGCCCGATCACTGACCCTAGTTTCGTCCCCGTCAACGTGGCGGCAATAACAGTTTTATGGACGCGTTGCGCGTGGAGAGATCTCTGGAGCGTCTCGCGTGCCGGGTCCGTCAGGGCCAGTGCAGACGCCTCCGGAGCAGAAAGCACGCGCGTCCGAGTGCGACAAGAACGAGTCTTTCTCTTTTTGGTGTGCGTTTTATTTTTATCTTTCATTTTCAAGCCGCTGGATGGCGGAGGCGCTTTCGTCTGCCAGTTGATGGCCACTCGGGCGCGTGCCAGCAGGACTTTATCTGGTCGATCGCGACCCAGCTGCCCGCCATGCTGTGTGTCTTCACCTACGTATTGTTCTTGCCACCGTGCTCCAGATCGCGGTGGACGTTAACGAGCTGATGGGACCAACCAGACAGCGCCAAAAGCGCACCATCATGGCATCTCAGAAGTATATGTGCGTGTTGCGAATCACCAGCGGAATCAATCATAAACAGAGCAGTGACTTGCGGCTTGGACGCTAAGCCGACTAGTCCCTATTATTTCGGTAGCGTCGGCTGCGTGGTGTACTTTAAGCCGAGAGGCAGTATAGCTGGTAATTCGCAGGGATTCTCCAGCCACTTCCTCGCCCGCCACCTTCCAGAAACTAAAGCCCGCGCACTTCATTTTGTTACGTCAGCTACGTAACGTAGCTGAGCATAACAAAACGAAGCGCGCATGGCTCCCAGGGCCGAGCGAGGATGAGCCGGCAGAGGGTTTTCGCCGCCGAGCATCTCCGACAACACTGGCAAAGCACTCCAGGCAAGACCTACAGAAATTCTTTTATGCGTTTGCATTTTTAGTGCAGTTTTGTCCGAGCGTTAAAGATATAAGTGGGATATAGGTTCTACCGACTAAAAAAATATTATGCGACGTGACGAGACAACTTTATCAGATTGCAAGCGGCCTCGCGAGCGACGCAAAGCCCAGCATTAGGTGCGCCAATCGCGCGACGTGCTAGAAAGCCGCGTCTCGAAATGCGAAGACAGGACGCCGGCGTATTCCACAGCCATCGTCGGCGACCAGAATATATTTTTCTTTTAAGACAAACCCGAGACTGGGGGAAATACGAAGGACAACATAATTTATGTTAAACCTTCACCAGCTCGTTTGCGGCCCTAATGTTTTGTTCAAAATGTCTAGAGGCTTCATGCGCGCGAAGTTGAGGATCAACGCGTCAGCAGGCGCTTACGTGCCGTGGTGTCGGGGAAATTGTGCCGGACAACTGAACGTACACATATATTTTCCTTCCCAACCTCCAACCAACTGGCGTCTCCTATGGATTATCCGACGGCTACCCCGAGAAATAGCGTCTCGCGATACGAGCTCTTCGAAGGTACGCTGGTTTGGCAGAATTTCGTTTTAACCTTGTATTCTTGCACTTCCGAATTGTAATTGTTCCTGAAAGGATGATTGTATAGACGCGTTACAAGCGAGGCCAGTGGGCTTGTCCGCACGAGCAGAGACATGGCGGCTTCCATTGGCCTCGCTTGTAACGCGTCTATACAATCATCCTTTCGGGAACAATTACAATTCGGAAGTGCAAGAATACAAGGTTAAAACAAAATTCTGCCAAACCAGCGTACCTTCGAAGAGCTCGTATCATGAACTTATTTCTCCGGTATCGTCGGATAATCCATAGGAGACGCCGTTGATTGGAGGTTGGGAAGGAAAATATATATGTGTAAGTTCAGTTGTCCGGCACAATTTCCCCGACACCACGGCACGTAGCACTTATAACGCATTGATCCTCAACTTCGCACACATGAAAACACTAGATATTTTGAACAAAACATTAGGGCGCAAACGAGCTGGTGAAGGTTTAACATAAATTATGCTGTCCTTCGTATTTTCCCAGTCTTGGAGGTTTGTCTTAAAAAAAAAATATATTCTGGTCGCCGACGATGGCTGTGAATACGCCGGCGTCCTGTCTTCGCATTTCGAACGGCTTTCTATACGTCGCCCGATTGTACACCTAATGCTGGACTTTGCATCGCTCGCGAGCCGCTGCAATCTGATAAAGTTGTCTCGTCACGTCGCATAATATTTTTTTAGTCGGTAGAACCTATATCACACTTATATCTTTACCTCAGACAAAACGCACTAAAATGCAAACGCATAAAAAAAATTTTTGTAGGTCTTTTGGAGTGCTTTGCCAGTGTTGTCGGAGATGCTCGGCGGCGAAAACCCTCTCTGGCTCTCCTCGCTCGGCCTAGAGCCTGCGCGCTTCGTTTTGTTATGCCAGCTACGTTACGTAGCTGACGTAACAAAATGAAGTGCGGCTTTAGTTTCTGGAAGGTGGCGGGCGAGAAGTAGAAGAATCCCTGCGAATTACCAGCTATACGCCTCTCAGCTTAAGTACACGCAGCCGATGCTACGGGGTAATGGGACTAATCAGCAGCGTCCAAGCCGCAAGTCACTACTCTGTTTATGATTGATTCAGCGGTGATGCAACACGCACATATACTTACGAATGCCATGATGGTGCACTTTTGACGCTGTCTAGTTGGTCCCATCAGCTCGTAATGTCCACTGCGTCTGGAGCACGGTGTAAGATATATGCGTAGGTGAAGACACACAGCATAGCGAACGCTGGGTCACGATCGACCAGATAAAGTCCTGCTGGCACGCGCCCGAGTGGCCTCAGCAGACAGCGCCTCCGCCATCCAGCGGCGAAAATGAAAAATAAAAATAAAAAACACACAAAAAGAAAAGACTCGTTCTTGTCTGACTCGGACGCGTTCTTTCTGCTCCGGAGGCGTCTGCGGCCTGACGGACCCGCAAGCGAGAACTTCAGAGATCTCTCTGCAACGCGTCCATAAAACTGTTATTGCCGCCGTTGACGGGGACGAAACTGGGTCAGTGACGGGCCAGTGGCAGAAGCAACACGCGTAGCGCAAGTGCCATGTTCTACGCAACGTGACGCACCAAGCAAAAGGAGGCATGTCCCCATGGCGAAACGCCGGGCCTGCGACAGGCTGCCATTTGCCGTGGTGTCCATACGCGCTTTCGCTGAGTGGTGACATCTCAGCCATTTTTCCGCCCAATCGTTATTTTTTCTTTTTTGCATTTTGAGGTGCGCGCAATCCGGTGTCCTCAGCTCGAGTGCGTAGCTTTGGCTCTAGCTTTGGCTGGACGCCATTTTACTGTCCAAGTCACGCACCGAATGTGTAGATAGTGTCACCGCGCTGGCACATTCGGGGCAACAATGGATGTCTTCTCAGACAGACAGACATGTAGGCACCTAATTTGCCGCCTATCGAGGAGCCATCTGGTGGCGCCGCTTGCAACCAGGGCAAAGAAAGGACTTTGTCTGGCAGCTGCCACGCCCGTGAGTCTAAAGTTCACCCACTGCTTTCGTCCCTGAAGTATCTTATCAGGGAACGAAAGTGTTGTTTTGGGGATGGTTACTAAAAGGGGTTTAAGCCAGGCCTCCAAGTGATAACACCTCCAAATTAGTGCCGCCTCGTAAGGCGCTAATTAGTACTTTTCTTGCGGTTGGCAACTAACATAGTCGTGTGAATAAGTTCTTTTTTCTCTCCCTTGAGGCCTACTTAACGGTTGGCAATGTTTACCTGCAGTTGCAAAGATTGTTTTATTGACTTCGGAGGAAATTCCTGGCTAAACTTAATAGTCGAGGTCTAAACGGTCGTTGTACTTTACCCGTAACCATATGGTCACGCTAGGCTTCCGGCTGCTTTTGCTTGTATTTTCATTGTTAGCTCACTGTTTTGTTCGGGTAGATAATTCAAGAAATAGTAAAAGTCATTGAAAAATATTAAGAAGACGAGTTTCCCATCTGCAATGTACCAGCTAAAGCTAACACCTACTCGTATGAAGAATCGACTGATGAATAATACGGTTGTCGACAACTGGAGCGGGAGGCACCTGAGAGTCGGCACTGAAACCGTGCTGGAAGATAGATGTCAATAACTGTAAATAATGCCGATGTCGCAGAAAAATAGCCAGAAACAAGGTGGCTCAATGTGTAGTCCTAGAAACTTAGGGACCGCTTAAGGGGGATTCAACCGCTATTTATTTGTACCCTTTTCCTCATAGATGGCGCAGAATTTTTCCGGAACAAACGAGTTGCACGTTCGCAGCATGCGCATGCAGGTCGGGCGCTCGAGGTGGGCTCGGGCCACGGGCTGTTCGCCGCCGATCTCGAGCTAGATCGTCTTCGCTCTGCGTCTGCCGCTGCAGGAAGCGGCCAACAGGCGGCGCGAGATACGAGCCAGTACATACGTTGATTACAGTGGCTTACAAAACGTAGAATAAGCTCTGATTTCCGAATGGATTCGAAGTTCCGTCCACGTTCGGAATTATCGAAAGCACAAGGTGCGGCGTTGCGGCCGTTTGGACCAGGACATTTAACACGCAAACGATGTTTTGAACAAAAAAAAAGTTTATTTTTAGAGTTTAATTTAAAGCTAGAAAACAAAAAAAGAAATAAAGTGGCAGTTTTGCACTTCCTATGTCCTATATCGGCCTGCTCTTCGTCTGAATACTGGTTTGCAAACCCGCTCCCAGGATGTGTGGAGTAAAGCCCATCTATCCTGGGAAAAGTGGCGCCAATCATTTTTGTGGAAATGCTCGAGACACGTGCCGCGCGCCACTTCTGGGAAGAACTAGAGCCACTAAATGAGCTGCGCTTAGAGTATCGGCACTCTGTTCCCCAACATTGTTGTGGGCGCCGACATTTTGGTGCTTGTGCAGAGTAGACGCAACTGCCGATCGTCATGATTCAAAAATGCGACTTCCTCAGCTTTAGATTCGGTGTTAGGAAGCATGTAATATTGCTTTGCTCTGTCGCGAACTGTTTAAACATTTGTGGAGGACGGAAAATCGTTTCCTGTGATTTTAGATAAATCTTCAGATAACTGGCAACAATGATTTTAAGCCACAATATGAACAAGTGTCGTTACTCTGAAGCGTAGCTTATTTAGTGGCACTATAGAAGAATGATGGCGTCTGAAATCTAGCTCAGTGCTGCGCTGTTCCGCCATGATCTTCCCTAGTGCCACTAAATAAGCTACGCTTCAGGGTAACGACACTTGTCCATATTGTGGCTTAAAATCATGGCTGCCAGTTATCTGAAAATTTATCTGAAATCACAGGAAACGTTTTTACGTCCTCCACAAATGTTTAAACGCTCCGCGACAGAGCAAAGCAATCATTCATGAGCTTCCTAACACCGAATCTAATGCTGAGGAAGTCGCACTTTCGAATCATGACGATCGGCAGTTGCGTCTGCTCTGCATAAGCACCAAGATGGCGGCGCCCACAGCAATATTGGGGAACAGAGTGCCGACCCTAAGCATAGCTCATTTAGTGGCGAGGTCCACACTTCTGCACGTCCAGAGGCGTGGACCTGGTCGACGAGGTCCACACTTCTGCGCGTCGAGTCAGAAGCAACAAGAAGCAACCGTTTCCCACCCGTGAACTGTACCAAGGAGTTCTCTGTCCAAGCAAGTGGCTCGGCTCTACTACTCGTCCACAATCGCGCGCCAAGTGCACAGCAGCTGACAACATTGGCAACGGGTATGGCAAGAAAGGACACTTTCTGTCTGTCTGCCTGTCAGCGAAAAAGAACCACTCAAATACACAAAGCCATGTTGCACTCGAGTTATCCTCGTAAATTCCATAAGTTGAAGGCGCTGCCGGCAAGTGCAGACTAAATTCATTTGATAAAATTCACGCTTTCAAGTACCGCCAACCATTGTTGTGGAAACGCGCAAGACACGTGCGAGGAGCGGGTGCTCCGCTGCCATTCGCTTCGAAGGGCCGCTCATTTCAGTACTGCACCGATAACTGCTTCCAAGGGCCGCTCGAGATACGGGCCTCGTGCACTGGCGCATTTGACACCACTTGCAAGACAAACGCGAACATATCGAAGGGCTTTAGTCCAGACCACCGTGGTCCAGACAGATAAAGAGGGATCGGTGGCCACGTGCAATAAAGAAAAAAAGGATCGGTGGCCGAGTGCGCTAGAGCCACTAGAGCACGACCAGCTTGGAGCACGTGGAGCTGAAAGCTCGCGCTGTATAACCCAGGGATCCTGGGTTCAATTCCACCCCTGCCCGTTTCGATCTGGATGAGCATCGTACCGGCGTGCGGTCGTGTATCACTACTGCGTGATGCACGTTAAAGACCCCAGGCTAGCGGTTGTACTGCACTGGCTAAATTGCTCACCTACAGCTGGGAGACAAGTCGCCCGTTGAGGCAGACTATGTTCTAGGCCAGGGGTGGCCAATCTGCGGCTCGCGAGCAGCATGCGGCTCTTCGCGTGTTAAAATGCGGCTTGCGGCTCCCTCGCCCCCCCCCTCCCCCCCCACACACACACACACACCACACACACACCCGCCTCCCTCCCGGTCACACGAGCATTTCCGCCAAAAGAGAAATAGAACGCGTTTTGAATCGAAAGACAGGTTGCGGTCTGGTAGTCGTGTGCTACTGCTACCTTATGTACAGTCGGACTGTTTTTGACTCGGGTAGATCGAAAGTAGTTCCAGTTTCGTTTATTCCTCTGGACAAAAATGTGCCCCCCCCCCCCCCCCCCCCCAAGCGGCTCTTGGAAGTTTCGTGGTTTTGTATGCGGCTCTTAGGCCGGGTCAGCCTGGCCACCCCTGCTCTAAGCTGTATAAACATACACACACCCCAATTTGTTTCCAGACAGGTAAGGTAGCACCGCTTCATTCCACCGTGACAATGTAAGATCACTGTTGAAAGAGGTGTTCATAACGGACAATAGCATAGTGAATTCCCGAGGTTATTTATGAAGACACTAAAGTTATTTAAAGGTTCATTTGAGTTTGCCTAAAAATTAGAAAGGTGAAGAGAAAGAAAAAAAAAAAAAACGTACGCCTTACTTTAGGTAGAAACGTATTTTCTACCTATTGATGGCCCGTTTGGTTTTCTTAGTAATCCGCAAAACGGGAAGTGTTAAATTTAGAAAACAAAAATATTGTTCTCGGGCGCCAGAACGCTAACGTCAAAATTTAATTTGCATCTCAGAGTAAGCACCTATTTGTTGGTTAAGAAAATATATTGTAATTGTTCAAAATAATAGAAATCATGCTTCTTTTTTTGTTTTTCATATCCACTAGCCACCAAACAAGGTCTACAGAGGATGAAAATATCTGAAATAATGTTTCATAAAATAAATGTTGTTTTGGAATAAGTATTTTAGCCTTCTTTGCAACTCATTCGACTATATTTTTTTTATTTCCAAATACATATTAGTAGGGTGCCTTCATGTGCGCTTTGCTTAGGGTGGAGACATCTGGCCATTTCGTCCCACACTTTTATTTTTATTTGTTTTGTTCAGAAGCGCGTGAAAGAGCGTGTCCCGGCACGCGTTTGTGGCGCTGACTGTGCTATGGCGACATTTTGTTTTCGTCGATTTATTTGTATTTTACCCGTGAGCGCGTTCTGTCGGCATCGGGCATACTACAAGGTGTGGCAACACCCTAAGCAGAAGGACATTGAGGCACCTATACTCTGTTCAACCTGCACGCTTAGTACTCGCGAGCACGCTTATCTATGTTCTGTTTGCAACGCCGCAAATGATCAACAGATCAAGCCATGCTCGCGCAGTAGCTACAGCTTGCAGCCGCATAAACAGGTTACATATAGTACTCTGTTCACCCTGACGACCTTAGGGTAGTTACGCCAGCTTGTAGTGCAAGCGTTTCACCACGCGCGCTAACATATCACACACAAAAAAATAGAATCAACAAAAGTATCGCTTTCAGAGCCTTATCAGGCCTTTCGCTAGGAGTCTGCTGATGACTAGTTACACTTTTTTGCAGCGTTCAAAAAGTGCCGACGAACGGAGCCATCAATTGTAATTCTGTTGTGTCTATGTTTACACAGCGGGAATTTAGTCAGGTCTGAGGGCATCTGGTGTCGTCGTTGGAGATGAAAGACAGAGCAGTATACCGCCGCCTATCTGACGTCTTTAGCGTGCATCACGCAATAGTGATCCATGACAGCACGCCGGTGCGATGCTCATCCAGATTGAAACGGGCAGGGGCAGGGGATTGAATCCACGATCAGTGGGCTTTACAGCGCGAGCTTTCGCTACACGTGCTACCGATCCACGAGCAACGAGACATCGCGGTCGAATTCGAGCTCGAGAGAAAAACAACAACAGCAACAGCAAGAAAACCTCCGGTTTGAGGCATTTAGTACTAGTGTCGCCATCTCGTTTAACAACTTGGAAATAAAATTAACAGGGTGATTTTATTTACACAAATACGCAAATACAACAATATTTTGCTTTCTCGTAATGGTCTTAAAATTAAGATTAGAGGCACCCCTAGTACGTACGGCAAAGCGTTTTGTCACGTTTGTCTTCTAAATAATTGTATTTTCAAAAATGCCTCAAAACGCGCTAAAAACAGTCAAAACGGTCATATTTCTGAATTTTATTAAAAATCTCCAGCGCTCTAAAAGAAAAATCCAAGGGCCGTACAACCTTCATTACGTTATCATAAGAAACCTCCAAAAGAATGAATACGATCGTGCATTCCTGAAACTCAGGTTTGTGTAGCGAAATTTGCCCATTGAGTGACGAGCGGTTGAATCCCCCTTAACCTCGCGCTCTTGGCGCTGCTTCAGTGGCTTCATCAGCCCGTAGCGTTGGCTGCGCTCCGAACTAAGGTAAAGCAAAGCAAATATTCAGATCTTAGGGTTTCACAAGCCAAACCAACAAAAATCACTTAACACGCCCCAATAAAAAAAAATTGCGGGTTTATTTTGACTAACTGGAGATCTTTTGACGTGCAACCGAAATCTCAGATTGGCCTCCGTCAGATTGCGGGCACCTCGGCCGATATTTAAACCCGACAAATATGGATTCATGGGCCAGCGCGTTGGCTCAGAGACACTGAGACGATTTAATGTTTTGTGTTTTGTTTTAATATCATTGCCACTTAAGAGCCACCGAGGTGGTTTTTGAAACAAAATATAGTCAAACCATTCCGACAAGCATAGTTTGATTGCGAAAATGATTTTTGCAAGTGATAAAAACATTAAAATGTTTTCGCATACGTGGCGGAATCTGAAATGGCAGAATGCATTTCATGGCGCCCATTTCATTTGGATCGCGTCAGGCATGTGTACCGACGCACAGTAGAACGCGCGCAAAAGCAGCTGTGGTGCACCCGCAGCCTCGCGCTTGTTGTTCTGACATCTCTGGCTCGCTCACTGCGGGCATCCAGGCATCTGACACCCTGACATCTGGCGCTTTTTCTGTCTTTCACGTGGCGTTCCAAGCGGCACACGACGGAAAATGCACATCAAGCTATTCTTGAACACGTGTCGCCATCTGTATTTTATATTAAGAAACTGCAATTTGCCGTAACTGAATGGGAAAAGTTTGAGGTCTTATAACATTCTTAACGTGTAATATATCAATATGGAAGTTCTGGAAAATGTAATATCGAAGGATGCTTCATAATTTAATGTCTCGTTATTTTGATTAGTTGACGTGATTCCGTTTTTATAGCGCCATAAAATAATACCATTTTAAACTTTATTTTTTATTTTAAAATATACATTATCTGTACAGTTCGTTGCTTACTTTTTTAATTTATTACATCCAACCGAACGCTCACGTAAAATATCGTGGACGATGGGACGTTATAACTCGAGAAATAATTTTTTCAATATTAGAGACTGTGGTCTATTAAAAGCTGAATAATTAACTAACAACTAAAAATAATCGTAATATCGAGACATTAAAGTATCGTTGAAAAACAGCTCTTTAATTTGACATTAACTTTATAATTGTAAGATACATAGAAAGAAAGTTATAAGCCGTCAAAAAAGCACCAAAACGTCATGCACGGTGGGGTTGCACCTTGGGGCGGTTCAGACACTTGCGTTTTAGTGCTTTTGACTGCGTTGCGTCGAGAACCAAGAGTGAGTCACCGGCACATCTGTGCTTCGTATGAAGCGTGGAATCCAATTCAAGGAATCATCTTGGCACGTGATATAAGCAGCAGGGATGTCCAGGTTTCTCGCAGCCGCCACGCAGTCAAACGCAGTCAACCGCAACTATCTGAACCAGGCTTTAGGGAGGTCATAGCGGCACAGCGCAGCACTCAGCTGGATTTGAGACGCCATGAATTTCCCAGAACTGGCGCGCGGCGGATGCCACCAGGATTTCTACAACAATGAAAGGCGCCACTTTTCCCAGGATAGAAGGACTTTAGGGCCCGTTTGTTCGAAGCGCTAACCGCGGCTAAATTTAGCCGCGGTACCCATATCGTGTTCGGAGGTAGCCTCGAACAAGGTAGTTATTTCGGCGTCGCCGCGGAGGGCGCTGAGGTATGAGGTGAGTTAGGGTGCCTTTATACACGCGCGCTTTTGCTTGAGTGGTGACATCTCAGCCATTTTTCAAGCCCAACTGTTTTTTTTTATGCATTCTGAACCACGTGCAATCCAGTGTCCCTCAGCTCGAGCGCGTAGGTTTGGCTATAATGCATGGACGCCATTTTAGCGCCCAAGTCACGCACCGAGTGCGCCAGAGCGTCACGCGCTGGCACATCAGGGCAACAAGGGATGTCTTCACCCTGAGACAGACAGACATGTAGGCACCCTAAGGTGAGCTAGAGTTCCTGCATAGGCTCCCGTAGGGAGCCAGTGCAAAACTCTAAGGTGAGTGGTAGGTAGTGGTGATTTATTTGCACTTTAATCGGTGCGCACACGGCGGCGTGAGAGGCAAAGCAGATAGGTAAATACCCTTACGCGTGTACGTCTGCCAGCCTACCGCCGTGTGCGTTTGGAGTCATAGACGCTTTACGCACGCGCCAGGTTGAGCCGCCATTGCCGACCTTTTTTGTCTTACCAAGGTGCCGAGCCACTAAAGCTGGCGTTGACCAGCCTCCACACAAGCTACGCTGGGGAAGGACACAGTAGAACCCAAAGTGGCACTAGCCTGTCCTGCTGTGGCATTGGTGAAGTGAAGCGAACGGAATAAGGGGAAATCAAAATTGAAGGTCGGTTATGTCGGCACACCATGCACAGCTACCTGAAAGCGTCTATAGTACAACCCCAGCTTAAGGATGCGGTCTCATGGCAGCCATCTTGAACAAGGCGTTAGTTCGACCAATAGATGGCGACACGCACCCGTGGGGTGGCCTAAACATTGGTTCACGGTGGGATGGCTCGAGCACCATCACGTTCCCCTCGTGGCCTTGCTCGCGCCGCTGCCAGCTGTGCTCAGCTGGCTCAAGTAGCGTGGCCAAGCAAACGCATGTATGCGAGAATGTCAGGCTGGGTATAAATTGTTCTCTGATATAGGGAGATGCGGTTCGGCGGTTGTCACGGGCTTTCGCAATAAATCTTACCAAGAAGAAATCAATTGTTGATTGACGTGTCAATATTCTTTCAATGAAAACTTCTTCTGCAGGAATGCACGCTCAGTTGACTCAATCTTCCAAAGACTCCAGTGGAAGCGGACGTCAAGTAAACTGCTTCGCGATTTACGGTACTTACCTCACCATTATAATGACGACCGAAAAGTGACATAACGAAATATTGTGTTTCACGGGATCCGGAAGATGTTGTAAAGGTTGTTACATTATAGTTCCCAGAAAACAAACGCCGTTGCGATATTTTCGGAACTACCGACACATATAATGTTGTAAGTACAGCTTAGGAGGTGTATGATGAAAACCATCAGAATAAATAGGAAGACGTTTATTTGCAATGAAGACGCTATAAATGAACGGCGTTTAGCGACGGCAAGTTATGAGCGTTTGGGAATTTATAAGTTCACGAGATTGCTAACTATGGACATGCGGACAATGACGACCTGCTTTGTCAGGAGATGGAGTTGCGGTGATGACCTGATATCGGACGACTCGTGGCAGACGAACAAGCAAGTTTCTTCTCAGCGAATGGTAAGCGTCCAGTGTCAAGCACAGCACGTGGCTACCGACGTTGTCGACGTTTCGAACACTTACCGCTTTCGACAAAAGTGCTGGCACCTGGGCTAACTTTGTGGAAAGAGTCGAAGGCTCTCCTCGAGTCCAGCGCCATCATGAACTGTAACTGAAAACGATCCACTATTCAGTCTGTGGGTGGCGAAACGTATCCGCATCTGCGGAGTCATGGTCGATGCGTACTCTAAGTGGTTGGAAGTTTACACGATGCCTGCCACGACGTACAAACGCGTCATTGACGTTCTACGCTCTCTTTTTCCTACTTTTGCCCTACCGAAAATACTTTTCTCTGATAACGCGCCAAATCTTGCTCCAAATAAAATGAACAAGTTTTCAAAAACTCCACCCTCTCAAAAAAAAAAAATTGGCATTAGGCATCACATTAGTGCACCATACCATCCTGACAACTAACGGGCAAGCAGAACAGATGTTGTGCGAAACGAAGAAAGCCCTCCTGAAGCTTACGGAAGAAGCAGTTCAGTGAAGAATCGCCAGGTTCTTGTTCCAGCAGCACGCGACGGTCTCACCTTACACGGTAAAAACACCCGCCGAAGCAATGTTCGGCGGACGAAGGGCCACACCCCTCGATCTCATGATACTATGGCCTACGAACGAAGATCGAGAGATTCCCAGATCGAGAGTAATGGCAGTTTATTCGGTCGGACAGCTCGTCTACGTGAGGGATTTCAGCGGAAGTCGGGCCTTCCATGTAAAACTTGAGTAGAAAAGGCTTTATCTGGGTTTACCAGAAGGTGTCATCCCTCTGAATACGTTGGATATCAATGCCCTTGAGTGTAAATCTAACGAAATCACAAAACTCTCTTTGTGTATTGTGTACCTGCCCTTGTATTTGGTAGTAGAAGCTTAGGTGGCGATTTGGACCTTTCACACCGGGCTTCTTTTTCTTATTTTTCGCCCCATTCTCCTTTGCGGTTTCAGTAGGCTTCAAGCATCTTTTGGAACGGGGACACTTTACGTCAACGAGGCCATTTGTTCCAAGCAGTCAATCAGGGAATGCTACTAGAAATCCGTCCCTCATATTAACGAATAAGCCGCACTTCTGCACATTGCAGTTTTCCTGTTCCACGTACAGTTGTAAAGCAGCATGCTCATTGATTCGACCATATTCTGTTGCGGGTGAAGAAAAGTCTTTAGGTACACTATACTTGAAACAATTCTGGCACTGTACGTTGTGGTTCGTACACCGACTAATAGCGTCGTCCTTAGAGAGCCTCATCATTTTAATCATTACCTTGTCACCTCATATTGCTCTTCATCAACAGTAAGTACAATAGGCTACCGCCATATTACAATCCAAGAATTGAAAAAAATGAGTCGTTCAGTCCTTCAATATGTTTATTATTTATGTAATGTTATTTTGTTACATTACCTCGAGACGATCGACGTCCATCGTCGATCTTCAAATACTTATACCTGTATATAAATTAGACGCACAAAGGGGGGGGGGGGGGGGCGATCAGTGGCCGAGTGCATGGTCTAGCGCACACCAGCTCGGAGCACAAGGAGCGAAAGCTCGCGCTGCAGAACCCACTCCGCCCCTGCCCGTTTCGATCTGGAAGAGCATCATACCGGCGTGCGGTCATGTATCACTACTGCGTGGTGCACGTTAAAGACCCCAGGTTTGCGGTTGTAGCGCACTGGCTAAATTGCTCATCTACAGCTGAGACACCAGACGCCCACTAAGGCAGACTAACTTCCGGCTGTATAAACATACACACAACAATTTGCAATTAGACGCACAATCACAAAGAACACAGCGTGCCGCCTCTTTTCTTTGGACCGTCTTTTTTAAACCAGCGCAAGCTCGCGCGTTCTCTCTTCTGAGACGGTTAGAACTAACGTTGATTAGAACAGTCGCACATAAAACCCGCGTTTCTCCTACCCGGCCGCTTCCTCCTCTCATTATGTGTAGGTGGTTAAAACTAAATAAGCTATAATAATGGTGTAATATTCATATTTAGTTTCGGTTTCAGTCAGGGGAAAGGAGGTTCGCGGGAAGTAGGGCCAATAAATGAGCTGCGCTTAGAGTATCGGCACTCTCTTCCCCGACAGTGTTGTGGGCGCCGCCATTTTGGTGCTTGTGCAGAGCAGGCGCAACTGCCGATTGTCATGATTCAAAATTACGACTTCCTCAGCATTAGATTCGGTGTTAGGAAGCTCATGTAATATTGCTTTGCTTTGTCGCAAACTGTTTAAAGTGGAGGACGGAAAAGCGTTTCTTGAATTTCAGATAAAGCTTCAAATAACTGGCAACCAGGATTTTAAGCCACAGTATGGCCATGTGTCGCTGCTCTGAAGCGTAGCTTATTTAATGACACTATTCATGCCCTTGTTCAAGAAGCTTGTAATACCTGGAGGGGCCATGACGTGAGCCCCGTGGATTCCACAAGCCACTACCTTTTGACACCTGCCTCTTCCTCATTGTTCCAGCTAGTGCCAGTAAATTAGCTACGCTTCAGAGTAACGACAATTGACCATATTGTGGCTTAAAATCATGGTTGCCAGTGATTTGAAGCTTTATCTAAAATCACATGAAACGCTTTTCTGGTCCTCCACGAATGTTTAAACAACCCGCGACAGAGCATAGCAATATTCCATCAGCTTCCTAGCACCGCATCTAATGCAGAGGAAGACGCACTTTTGATAGCATGACGATTGGCAGTTGCGTTTGCTCTGCAGAGACCCAAAATGGCGGCGCTAAAACAATTTTGGGGAACGGAGGTGCCGATACTTTAAGCGCAGCTCATTTAGTGACTCTAGGCATGTATGTGAACTCGGGTGTATTATTTTTCTTTTCGTCTTTATCGTTTATTGATTTCAATTATATCGAATAATGAACACTTTATATCACGCTACGCTTGTGTAATTATTTGTCTTAGATTTATTAACCTGACCCAGTACTTAAACCATTCATTTATCGATAGTAAATCTTCAAATATATTTTCTAAATGTGAAGGTAAAACGACACGGATGTTGATGATGATACAGACGCCAACGCCGCCCTCGAAAATTTTTTGAACATTAGAAATTAGCAGTTTTGTCTACAATCCGCCAGATAGCGCAACAAAACACCCAAAGAGTTTTAAAATGATTGTTTTAAAATTAGCTAAGCTCTACAACTATCAAGAAACCAAAGCAAGATCATTGGGAAAATTTAATACATCGCAATGTATATCTATTCTATACAATAAATGTTATTAGATGCCAATAAATCTGTTTGATGTCCAAAAAATATATGCGTCAAAAACAGGTTAGTTTGAAGGGCTCCCGGAGCGTTATGGCTTTGAAAATGAAAAAAGCCACCGTCCGCCTCTTGGGCAACTATTGTAGTTCTAAATGTTATAAAATATTTTATCATAGTCTAATTTTTTACTCAGCGGCATTTGAAGTACCATGACTCGAAGCACAAAAAAGTGCTACGTTTGATATAGAATATCTGAACAAAAAAATTTTAAACATTAATACATTTTTTCTGCATATTACTAATTATAAGCACTACATCTGTACCTAATCTCATTGCCCTAGCGCTCGTCATTAAAAACATATTTGTGCTAAAAAATGTAAATTTTAGGGCAATATTTGAAGAGCTGAAAAAAATAAAATAGAGCAAATACCCAAAAAGTATATCGTTACATTCTGGTCCGACATCATCTTAACAAAACTGCTCTATTAAAACCGTGTTATCTTTAATGGACCGTTCATAAAACACGAACCAGCGGAGCAAGTGAGGGTCCGCGCCATGATATTCGCAACGCTACAGATGCGCATGAACAGTATAAACCAATACATACATGATATCGAATAACAGAGGATTGCATTGCCTTTCGAATGACATCAATCCCACAAAACAGTATTTAAAAGGAAATGAGTAATGACCTAACAAAAAGTACCTAAACTGCCACATTCAGTGGGACCGTGGCCTCAAGAAGCGTTAGCAGTAATGATGGAGGTATTGATGATGACGATGATGTTGTTGATGACGGTGGCGATTGTGATGATTATGATTCAAAAGGAAGAGGGGTGAGGGAGTGAAGAACAAGATGATGGCAGCAGACGCGAAGGCATTCGTCTCGCTAAAACCTTGCAAATTTCCCTGGATTAATCTTTCGTGTGATGTGGGCAAAGGGCCAGGGGAAGCTAATTGAATGGTCAAAAAGTTTTTAATGGCGGAAGGTTGCAGGGATTCGCTGTGACGAACAGTCCTGCCTCGAAGATGTTCGGGCTGACCTGATCTTCTACCGAGGCGTACGGCGGCCGACAGGCGAGACCCCGAAAGAGTTCCGCGAACAATCGGCACAGCACGCGGAGCCGAGAAATACTTCGTCTCTGATCAAGCGGGCGCCAGCCAGGGTTCTGAGCCGTGCGTGGTTCGGCGCGTCAGTCGCGCCAGGGGACGAGGCGCAGATTTTACGGGTTGCGCGGCGCTGCACACTCTCCTATCTCTCGATTAGGTGTTGTTGAGAGGGAGACCAAACTGCAGAGCAGTATTCCAACGAAGGCAGGACTAAGGATGTATATAGTGCCTGCTGGACCGCCAGCCCACCTGGCCTTGCGACGCGGGTGATGAAGCCAAGCGTCCGTGGCCACCAAGAGTTCCTCCTCGGAGGGGCCATGGTGTTGGCGGCGTAGACTGCTCGCCTTTTTCGCGGTGTTGTGGTGTGGTGGTAGTGCGCGGCCAGTGGCTGGCTTCGTGTTTTCCTTTGGTGTTGTGTCGATCTTACGTGCCACCATTGTGCGCGTATGTGAGCCTTAACCCGAAAAATAACAAGAAGAAGAAGGAGAGAGAACTCAGATGTACGGACTCTGGCGACTTGGTGGCGGCGTGGCGGCGGTGAGGTACAACAAGATGCGGTGAGCGCGGGAATGAGGGGCCACCACTGGGAGAAACAACCGGAGCGGTCAATGGACCTTTTGGCGAATATGTGCGGCCACGTATGGGGCGATGGGCGAACCTGAGGCGCACTGGGTTGGAGGGTACTTGTAGAGAAAACAACGAGCACGTTAGGCTTCGTGTGTGCTACCGGTTCGTTTTCTTTTTGGTTCTTCGAGGGGTCGAACTTGCCAACTCTCCTGACTGCACGAATCCAGGCTGCCCGCTTAACGGGATCAAGCTTACCATACGGAAAGCGAAAAAAGCTAGTTCCACAACCCGGGCGATAATAGTTCCGACAGCCGAAGGCTACACAGTTCACCGGCATTATTGCGGTGCACGTCATAATCTAGAACGGGCGTCGTCAGTACGATGACTCGTGTTCACCTTGTTCGCAACATCAAAACTTGAGTCTCGACTCTCGATGGTCTTAGTTTCTTCTTCTCCTTCTTCCGAGGCGCTCAAGGGCGAGAAATGCAAGATGGCGGATTGTTTGGAACTAGATACTCTCGAACCCAGGCGCATCAAATGCTCCGCGCATGCGCACCGCGTCTTTCTACAAAAGGTCCATTTGGGGGGGACTCAACACTTCAGCACCATCTATCTCCGTGGGAGTGAAGCGCTCGTTATGCCGAACCACACCGAGCGCTTCAGAGTCATCACCTAAATGTTTCTTCCACCGTGGGCAAGCTACATTTTGTTCCCATGGTATATTCGCTGCTCCTACTTTCTATAGTTGGCGTCGCGCGTTTTCTAAAATGGTGGTTATAGTTGGGGTTCGAGATGCGTGTTAAAGACCTATGTTGCGCTTCTTGGACTCCCACGGCGACTAGGGTGAAGGAAGTGACGTGAACAGCGCAAAAAAAACGCAGATTGGATGTTTCTTCTTGTGAAATTCGTCATCAGTGAACCTCACTAATCAACATCCATTTCGCCAAAAACATTTTTGGCGAAACACAAAAACAAAGTGTCACGCGAGCTTCACGAGGCATTTGAGATTAGGAGTAGGGGTGACAAGTGCATTAGCGATACTTCTCTGGCTCTGTCTACGGATGAGTTTGAATATTTGAAACGTGGTCTGGGCGGGGACTAACGTGACGTGTGGTGTTTGATAGTGTGCTCCCGTTGGTATATAAGTGTGTGTTTTTTCCTAATAAATTCAGTTGAGAGTGCGCCCTGTGTCGTTGTTATTCTACTCTTTGTCCGTGTTCCTTTGGCGCTTATTTCCCATGATGTACCAACTAGCCCATCTAAGCATTTTATTGCAGTTTATTTCTCTTACAACGGGCTCTGTTCAATGTTCCCCCACCACCCATCATTCGGTCTACACCCTCATTAACCTCATCGCTACCTCATGCTGCCGAGCTAGGCAATATTCCTACGCCATTCGTCGAGGCACCTGCCCGAGCGAAATAACCTCACTCTTCAATGGAACCCAGCCGTCAGCTGGTCACGTCAAAAGAATGTGCAGAATTCTCCGTTCCGAGACATGGAAGCAAGTGGAACGCTACAGGGATTGCCTGAGGATCCGGTGTCACGCAGGTGGAGTGGGAGAGACTTCAGCGGAGAGGGCATACAGAGCGCACCTTCGGACCGCCGCACAATACACGGAGTTTTTCTGGGAACAAGCAAGACCGCTGCTGGTAAAGAGAAACCGTACGGAGCACCCAGCCGCCTCGTCAGGAGGGCAAGCAGAAGTCACCTTGTTAGGTGATGCGAGGCTTCCACCGAACATCAAGTCGGCTCTAGACCATGGACCGAAGTTTTGCCATGAGCCAGGGCTACGCCCTGTGGAAAAACTATCACTGGCAAGATGGATAGGTGAAAAGGCCAAACCCGAAGAGAAAGATCGGTGCGTGGCGGACGGCGTAGATGTACAACAGCGCACTTCCGGAATTTCCCCAAGAGGCTTCAAGTTCGGCCATATCATCGACCACTTCTTGAGTCACGAATTGAAGCTGCTTGCAGCTGACAAGGAGGGAGGCTTTGTGGTTGCCCCCCTCGCCCTGTATAGTGCCAGGACGAGACAGGCCATCGACAAGAACTTCATGCTGGTGAGCCCTGGTGCCCTAACGAAGGTGAAGGACCGCGCGCTGGACTTGTGCCGCTCCTTGGAGCTGCCCACGGTCCTGAAAAGTGTGAAAGCCAGCAGGAAATTGATTTTGGACATATTTTTCACCGCTAAGACTCATAAACCTGAGTGCCCTTTCAGGGCAATAGTGACAGAGAGAGGCACGTGGCAGTCGCAGATAGGGGACTATTTGCGCAAGCATTTGTCCGGGTTAAAACTGGATGACCCGTTTGCCACAAAAAACTCGGAGTGCGTCATTGAATTTTTGAGCAACGCTCACCATGGCATGCGCAGCGGTTTTTCGGTAGATGTCCAGGATTTGTTTTATTCCATCCCCCATGAGCCCCTCTACCTTGCGGTAAGAGATTGCATCGACCTGAGTGGGGTAGCGGCTTTTCAGAGCTCCTGTGGCATTAATGTTGAGGGTTTCCTTGAGCTCCTGTCTTTTTATTTAAACAACACGTTCGTGTCGTTTGAGGGGGTGTTTATTTACAAAAGAAGGGAATTTGCATCGGTGCCAGTGTCGCGCCAGTTTTGTGCAATATCTTTTTAAGTAAGTGCGGAAAGGCGATAGCGGATAGCTCGGAGATGAGTGATGGCAAATACAAGGTATTTAGGTATGTAGATGATTTTCTCATCCTCGGACGCAATCCCGATCTCTCTAGCTGTGAAGTTACAGAGACGCTAAAGGTATTCAATTCTTGCTGCCACGGATTGTCATTTACTCACGAGACACCTAAAGACGGGATTATGCAATTTCTTGACCTCAAGCTCAGTTTTCTAGGTGAGCATATTTGCTGGGAGTACTCCCCTAGATCTAAGAAGGGGATCCTTCCCTTTGATTCCTGCCACTCCAAGCTCGTGAAGAGAGGCATCGCGAGCTCGTGTATGGAGGCTTCTCTCAGAAAGTCTTGCCTGCATAGCGCCCAGGATAGTTTTGTTAGACAAGTAGATCGTCTGCAAAAAGGGGTTTCCCAGCTAGCTCATTGGTCGAAGTGGCTGGGAGCTTGATAAAGAAGTTCAAGGGGACGCAGAAACCATCGCGCGAAAAGAGTAACATACGGCCGGTGGTGATACCATATATGCACGGTGTCTCACATAATCTTAAGAAGGTGGCTGGGCGCTATGATGTTCCGGTCGTATTTTCAGCGCCTAACAAAATGTCGCGATTATGCAGGAGAATCAATGACCCCCAACCGATGACAGACCCGTGCAACACCAAGCACAGGAATAAATACATTGATTGCACAACCGCCGTCGTTTACGAAATCCCAATGACATGTGGTTTAAGCTATGTAGGCCAAACTGGAAGATGTATCAATGATCGGGTCCGCGAGCACGCCGCTTCAACTAGAACCACACCGTCAGGGCATTTGGCTGTACATTGCAACAGATGCTCTTGCGCCCCATCATTCGACAGCACCAAAATTTTGGCGAAATACAAAAACAAAGTGTCACGCGAGCTTCACGAGGCATTTGAGATTAGGAGTAGGGGTGACAAGTGCATTAGCGATACTTCTCTGGCTCTGTCTACGGATGAGTTTGAATATTTGAAACGTGGTCTGGGCGGGGACTAACGTGACGTGTGGTGTTTGATAGTGTGCTCCCGTTGGTATATAAGTGTGTGTTTTTTCCTAATAAATTCAGTTGAGAGTGCGCCCTGTGTCGTTGTTATTCTACTCTTTGTCCGTGTTCCTTTGGCGCTTATTTCCCATGATGTACCAACTAGCCCATCTAAGCATTTTATGGCAATCTGCATTCGCTGTGCTATTGACGTCACTTCCTTCTCCATAGTCGCCGTGGGAGTTCAAAAACCGCCACATAGGTATCCTGGTATACCAGTTGCTGAGCACTGTGTACTGTGCTGGCTTCACAGAGAAAAATAAACGATTCCCGCTAATACGAGGATGCTAGGGTTTTATGCGCGAAGGTCACCATTTTATCCTGAAAGCAAAAGGGCCTCCTGGCGTAATATTTCCGCCAGAAGGCCCTTTTAATGCAGGAACAAAACCGGGACTGACTTCTATTTTGCATTTAATTTCTCGATATGTCTGTAAATTTATGTTTCTGTCCTAGCTCAAGATGTGCCTTTAAGTGTAATTGTTGCTCTAACGAAATTGTTCGTGGAAACTTTATTTTGTGACTATCATGTTAAATTCAGGTACATAAAAATATTTTGGTAGAGTACATTGTTCCTTTAGAGACATGTCTTTCATTCACCTTAGAGGAAACATAATATTGTATTTGTTAACAAATTAACCTATCACATTTGTGTGCTCTCGCTGCCTTCTCTTGCTGAAACATTTGTCACGTTAGATAATGAACTGGGGTTCTTTTAAGCGGGTTTAATGCATTTTGATGATTCATTGCTTTAGCATTCTTACCAGCAAAAGAAAAACAGAATCAATCAACAATTTACAAAATACCGCAACAGGTCACGAGTTTAAATGTTCATAAAGGGTATAACTAAAACAACGCTGTTCTCAAAAATTAAAAATACGATCCGATTTCGACTACAGAAGTGTTTTTGTGGCAACGCGTGACGCATACAAGTACTATTTATATTGCATTACTGTTTATGACGATGTCAGTTTTTCATACGCTATCTAGAAAATAAAATTATACTTTTCTGTAAAAACTACCGTGGAATGGCGTATACTTGTGATTTTGGCGTTTGTTGGGCTTTACATAATGGCAATTTGTATTAATAATAATACAAGTAATGCATTTTATTCAATGTTTATTTTAAACTCTAGATCTATTTCTCTCGTGAACACTATTTCAAACGAGTGAAGAACTATGGCAAGCGAAAGTTGGCCAATCGTCATCCCTGGTGCTAAATGCAGCGTCCTTAAAAAACGAGCTAGGAAATAGGAAATGCAAGTAAAATTATATCAACTCTGAGTAAAGCTTATGGTGCTATCAAATTCATGACTTTTTACAATCAGCAAAACTTCACACTTTGTCGCCAATACTACCGAACCGAAGGCCCCGAGGGTGCGATAGGATTAACTGTTGTTTTTATAGCAAAACTGCCCAGAAAAGTTTACGAGCCGCCGTTTTCCCAATTTCAGCCTTTCCAATTCCGAGGGCGCACACTCGCTTGCATGTCTGCTCACTGCAGAACGTTTCATTGGCGTTAGAAAAAAGGTGAAACAGTAGGGAAGTTTGTTAGTTCTTATACGAGCGAACGCAAGCACTTTGAGTTTACGTTACCTTTGCGTGTTTCACATTGCGACTGCGCGGAGCCAAAAAAAATACGGTCTTTGAGTGGTGCATGGCAAAGAAGCACATGTGCAGCGTACAACACGCAACACTAATGCAAAGGAACCACACTTGCATTTTTTTCCATACGCAATACTGAAACGCTCTAGTAAGGCGAAATTCCAAACTGCCTCCAGCACTAAACTGGGACAGTGAAAATTGTTGTTTGCATTCAGCAATTACTGTTGGCTTGCCATGATAGCGAGCAGTGCCGTTGTGCCCACTGAGCCGGAGAATCGGGGGACCCTCACTTGAGCGCTTCGCATTTCCGCCGCGAGAGGGCGAGCAACGAGCTGGAGACGCGAAAAATCAAATATTTAATGGGCGAATACATGACACCTCATTTGTGGTAGAGTAAACGACGGCCGCGCCATAAACCATGTTGTTCAGTTTTTCCACGCTTTTTTCCCCTACCTCTATCTTCTCGCCCCCAGAGTACGTAAGGGCGACTCCTGTGAAGGCGGTGCGGTTGACGGGTTCGCAGATGCGAAGAGGGTAACGCTGCCACCGTCAAGCGTTTTTCCGCGGGTCTTCGTTGTCGTCTATTTGAACGTATTGTTGTGAAGTCTCCTGTATTCCCATAGTAAAGTATTTGCTGGGAGATCGATGGCCAAGTGGGCTAGCGTAGAGCCACGAAATGAGCTGCTCTTGGAGTATCGAAAGTCTGCGCCCCAATATTATTTTGGGCGACGCCGCTTTTGTGTTTGTTCATAGCACATGCAACTGCCGAACATCAAAATTTAAAAGTTCGGCTTCCTCAGCATTTGATTTGGTGTTAGGAAGCTCAGGTAATATTGCTTTGCTCTGTCGCGAAATATTTTAACATTTGTAGAGGAATGTAAGATAGTGTATAACTAAACTAAAGACCCTCTAACCTAGGAAAAGTGGGGCCACTCATTGTTGTCGAAATGCTCGAGAGACGTGCCGCGCGCCACTTCTGGGAAGAACATAGCGTGTAAAATCTAGCTCAATGCTGCGCTGTGCCACCATGATCTTCCAAAGGTCTGCACGTTGCACGTGACTCGTACATCCAAGCACCTTGCGCTACTTTTGAAACATGATGAGGCTTTAAGGTAAACGCGATTGCTACGCCGGCATTTATCACGCAGTGGCTA
Source organism: Ixodes ricinus (assembly GCA_037355805.1). Classification (NCBI taxonomy): domain Eukaryota; kingdom Metazoa; phylum Arthropoda; class Arachnida; order Ixodida; family Ixodidae; genus Ixodes; species Ixodes ricinus. The sequence goes on along the minus strand of JAZHYW010046089.1, from coordinate 20,696 downwards.
CTCCAGGAATAGCACGGCTGCATGTATTGGTTCAGGTCGAGCTGATGATCATGATGATGACGATCTTGTAGCTGTTCACTTTGAATCGGGCGCTTCCGAACCATGCTCGATACCTAGCCCCCCAAAATATAAAAAAAAAAACATTTTCTGTTTACTTTTTGATTGTTCTTCGCGTTCACTTTGCATTTGTCCTTAGCCACCAGTCCTCCAGTTTCCTTTTCGTTCTTCCGGTTACATCCCAGCTTCGTCCAAACGGGTTCGTGGAGGCTGCGACGCGCGTTTCAACGTCCTTTTGAGGGATAGCAGCAGCATCTTTGTCTATACACGCGTTCAGTACTGACCCCATCACAGGTGTTTGGAATTCATGTGCCTCCGCCAGAACTTTGGCTTGTGGAAGGGCATAACCTGGTGTCTGCACGTTTTCAGGAGCGTGATACCAGTGCACAGGATACCTTGGTTGCAGGCTGGAGCTTAAGAAGACGACGTGTTCGATGGTCTTATCATCTGCTCCACAAGCCCGGCATGTTGTTGTTTCCACCATCTGATTCTATTTTTTTTGTATACTAGCGTTCTGAGCCCTTCTGCACGTGCCTCGAAATGCAAGCGGCTGCAAATGCTGTTATCTTATAACTGAGACTCCACTGATATTGTATTTTTGGTGAGGTTGTACACTCTAAAAACAAATGAAGGGAACAGGTGCCAACGGGCGCGTCTTCCTCCCATCTACTGACGCGCCTCCAAGCGGACACGAGAAAAAGGAAGGAACTAAACGTTTTTCTCCTTCTCCAGGCAGACGGGAGAAAGCTTTCGCCTTCCCGACTCATCTTCTTTCGGTTTCGTTTTTCGACCACGTCGTGCTCGTTCTTTAATAAATGTTCTTGAGTTGATTGAGCTTCAGCGGCAGCGAAAGCCGCCTGTAACTCCGTCTTCTAGTCCAAACGTGCAGAACATTTCGGTTGCATTGACTTTATTATCACTAATTTTATCAAACGAGCAAAAGAAGCCGCAAGAAACAGCGAAGTTCCTGAGCAGTGCCAGCAGCGCTACGTACACTGCGGCAAGATGGCCGTCTCCGGATTGCGGCAGCGGGACCCACACGGAAATACTGTAGCGGAACCACGCGGAACTGCGTCGACGTTTTCAACGTTATAAAAATCTCAGGAACTGCATCCAAGACAGGCAGGTTTTTCTGCCGGCTGCCTGGGTGCCTTCCGTGCCGAGTTTGGTTTTGTTTTCCGATGCCAAGTGCCGACCGGCGATCAACGTTGGTCTGTATTTCTGCGTGTTCGCAACATATCAGCAACATCGTGATAGCAGTGTTGTGTGTTGTGAACCGAAGAGTGGAATTAACGCCGATGTGACCGTGTGTTCGCGTATCAGCGGCGTGACAACAATATGAGATGACGTAAACTGTCGGACAATGCTGCCACTGGTCGGGGAGTGATCGGAGGTTGCGGGGTGTCGCAGGAGTCTAAGACCACTTGAGGGATTAGGTGCAATCGATCGATGTGCGGATAGTCATGTTGGAACTCTGGTCTGAACAATAAGCTCCTATCGTACAGTGGTCAATTTGACTGCCGGTTGTCTCTTCCCCAAGAGCGATTGCGCTCTGGGAAAGGGCATTTGTACGAAAATATGACGGAGAGTACGTATATTTACAGTGTAAAATTTTAGCATTAAAACGAACAGTAGGTAAAATAAAAAAGTACCCTTTATTTTGCTGTTTAAATATGCTACGGTTCCTGGAGAAAGTGCACTCCAAGTGGCGCGCTTGGATGAGCGCTAGAAGTTTTCGAGCTCGCCACGGCGTAGCTCCGTACACTTAGCACCTTCCGCAAGTAGTTGCTTTGACTGCATTTAAGTTGATCAAAAAGCAATTTCTCTGCACATGAAGCATCACTTCCAACTGAGTGAATGTCCGCTTTACAGAGTTCAATTCAAGACGGCAATTGCAGCCGATGCGCGAACAACACAAATAGAAAAACAAGCACTACAATAGAAATACAGGCAACGACTGCCGTGCGGGGAAACGAACTCATGGCTTAGAAATGCATTGGAGCGGCTTGATTTATTGGCTTTCAAATAATTACGGCATGATCGAGCGTTTTCTTTTTAATGAGAGATTCATCCCCTGAGCCATTTCAAATACTTTCAGGGGTTTGACAGAGCCGTATGTGTAGAGAGTTTGGTCAATGGAGGCGCGGGCAGAGCCAGGGGTGCGGCAGACTCGGAAGAGAGAGCCGGCATGCTCTCTTGACAAACCAGAAGCCGAAACGAGATCCCATAGCGGTGGTAACAAGAAACAGTTCTGATCAAAGGTTTGTGTTCGTATATGGTATTAATAAGCGCGTAAGAGTGAAGTGTTGTAACTCTTTGTGGTGTAAAATAGGGTTCACGTGTTGTTTTGATCATGATCATGCAGAAAGATGTAAGAAACGAATGCGCCGCTCAACTCAGTTTTGCTCGGACAGAAGTGTGACCGCTGGGACGGCAGATTCCCGGCCCTCGGCACTTGGCGTACGGATTATGTTGATCGTTCCGCTAGTCGCACTCTCCCACCTTCATTTTGGGTGAGCATGAGTGAAACATCACGTGTACAATATTTTCAGTCACCGATAGTTACTCCAATGCAGTTATCAGGTTTGTTTTCGCGACAACCACCAGGGTATTATTTACGGCTTCTGGTTAGTCACATTCGAATTTATAAAGACGCCCTGGAACACGCCCAGCCCGCTTTCGGCCAATGGCGCCTCCTCATTTGTCTCCTATACTTCATAACGAATGGCCAAACTGTCTACATATACGGCTCTGGAGTCTGACATTGCTGGAAAAAAATCAACATGTTGGGAATATTTTTTTTATTGCTTAGGAAGAAACCGAGAAATTCCGTAAGTTCCAAACGACATGTATAAAAACTGAAACGCAGAGCTCAGGTGTACTGTTCGTGTTAGTCAGAGCCATATATGTAGAGAGTTTGGCCATTCGTTGGGAAGTATAGGAGACAAATGAGGAGGCGCCATTGGCCGAAAGCGGGCTGGGTGTGTTCCAGGGCGTCTTCAGAAATTCGAATGTGACCAACCAGAAGCCGGAAATAATACTCTGGCGGTGGTCGCGAGAAACAAACCTGATAACTGCATTGGAGTAACGCTCGATGACTGAAAATATGGTACACGTGATGTTTCAATTACGCTCATCCAAAATGATGGTGGAAGAGTGCGACTAGCGGAACGATCGACATAATCCGTACGCCAAGCGCCGAGGGCCGGGATTCTGCCGTCCGAGCGGTCACACTCTGTCCGAGCGAAACAGAGTTGAGCGGCGCATTCGTTTCTTACATCTTTCTGCAGGATCATGACCAAAACAACACGTGCACCCTATTTTCAACCACAATGAGTTACTACACTTCACTCTTACGCGCTTAATAAAACCATATACGAACATATACCTTCGATCAGAACTGTTTCTCGCTACCACCGCTAGGGGATTCTTTTCGGCTTCTGGTTGGTCAAGAGAGCATGCCAAGCCCTCTTTTCGAGTCTGCCGCACGCCCTGGCTCTGCCCGCGCCTCCCATTGACCAAACTCTCTACATATACGGCTCTGGTGTTAGTGTGCCGTTATAGTGAAGTTTGTATGTGTCGTGTATGTGTATGTGCTCAATATATGTTCAGCTGATGCTTGTAGTACGCGTAATGTGTCTACATGTGTGTATAATATAGGTTCCAGAAGATCCCGGAGCGCAATGGTGTCGTGAGGAAATAAATATTTTTGTAGAACATGAATGGTGCGGTACCTAGCGCCACCTAGTCTAGCTACTTGCAATTACTCTGCTTGACCCTGCCTTCTGGAGGCAAGCGATTTAACCTTCTTTCACGCTACGCGATAAACAGCGGCTTCGAGTTTGTTTTTTGAGAGCGACTTTCGGTTTCGCGGATTGGTTTGCCATTCGTGAGTGATGTACGGTTGAAGAAGGAATTGTGACTCGAGGAACAGCGAAGGTAAGACGTAAAGTGCGCGAAGCAGCTGGGTATCGGTTGTCTCCGTTTAACATCGCGGTGCTGACGACGAGAAAACTGAGTAGCTGCTTTCTTTCTTTATTTATTTTATTTATTTGAAATACTGTGTTCCTGTCGGTCTACACAGGAGGAAAAAAACACACACATAAAATAAGGAACTCAATCATGAACTCACCGTGTGAAGCGAGCGCAGGTAGGTTGCAGCTATTCATGCATGCTCAAAATATACATTTTCACATGCTAAACTTAACTAAACAATTCCTTCAGCTGTGCTTCAAATAATCTCAGGACTACAACAATTGACAACTTGCTTTGGCAGGGTGTTCCACTCAATATTAGTTAGACAAAGGAAAGAGTATTTTAAGACATCATTTCTGTACTGGTAAGGTGCAATTGCTTTTGTATTGCTCGTTCTTTTGGAGCGTGTTGTTGACGGTGAAATGTACACTGCAGGGTTTATCTTTGTCAAGCCATTAGCCACAGCGTATAATTCCTTTACTCGACACACTCTCCTTCTCTTCTCTAAACAATCAAACCGCACTTCATTTCTCATTGCCGTAACTGACTCGGTGCGCCTATACTCAGAAAAAACAAACAGAAGTGCCAGATTCTGTATCCGTTCAATTTGCGCAAACTGCTGCTTCCGGTATGGGTCCCATGCGCACAACGCGTACTCCAAAATTGGACGTACATAGCATTTATACGCCGCTAACCGAACATCTCTATTTGCATGTCTAAGATGCCTTCTAAGAAAGCCTAACTTCTGATAAGCCTTGGCGCATATGTATTCTACATGACTACTCCAGCGCAGGGTATTAACTAAAAACTCCTGAATACCTAAAGTCCTCTACTTTATTATGTTCAATGCCGCTTATAAAATAGCGGAGTCTAATACCTTTTTTTTACTTGTAATACAGCAAGAGTCAGTTTTATCAAAATTAATTACCATCCCCATTTCTTACTTCACGAGATTTCTTCCAGGGACTGGTTTAGAATTAGCTTGTTCTGATCTGTAGCCACTTTTGAAAAGACCATACAGTTGTCTGCAAACAATTTAACTTGAACCGAGGGAGGGACATTTGTTGCTATATCATTTCATGAATTAAAAATAACAGGGGCTCCTAACACTGATCCCTGGAGTACTCCTGAGTAAACTGCTAACGGAGGAAAGCAAACTTTAGTACAGCTAACATACTGCATCCTTCCTTCTAAATAAGAATGTATCCAATATATAAAAACCTGATTTAATCCCAATACGCCTCGCAAGTGGGCTCATTTTCGTCTTCTGCGCATGAGAAAGGAAGTAGCGGTGACGTCAGAACGCCGAGCCCTGATTGGCTGATCGCGGTCCCCTATCTGAGCGTCGTCTGCTCTTTTGCAACAACGTCTGCTCGCAACGTCGTCTGCGTCTGTCTTACCTTTCCTGCGACTTTCGGAAGTGCAGGTCTTTACGAGCGAGCTCGACTTCGCCTTTCAGAGAAGGCAGACGAAATAACTCGAGCGGTTCGTTGTTTTTGTCGAACAACTAGCAGACGCGCATCAAGGAGGAAGTCAAAGTACTCACTGGCGAGGTGTCCCGAGACGCCGAGGTTTGTTTGCTAAGAACCGAGAGTGAGCGTGTTAGTGTCCGCAAGTTCCCTCCCAAATACTTTTCCCCCCTTTCGTGTGCGGCAAGACTCCTCATTCTTTAACGGCGTCGGCGGGTTGGCGCAGTTAACGTCGTCTGCTTTACGTCTGCTAGTCAAAGCGATGGCTCCTTTACCTTTCCTGCGTCTGTCGGATATTCACCGCTTTTTCACCGGCGAGAGGCACCGTTGCCTCGGAAAACAAGGAGATGACAAGAGGAAGAGATTGACCTCTTAATCTAAAATTGAGGTCAGTGATCACAGTATAATACGGGAAGGGTTCACAAGGGTCGCGCGGGTACATTCCATTCAGCACGCCAGCCGGTCGTGGGCAGACGGTCACCGAGTCGGAGTGGCTGCTAGGCCTATCTGCCGAGTTCGCTTGGTCGGTGTCGGTGGAATCGTGGTCGTTGGAGCTTTTCCCGGGTGTTTGTGGATCCAGCGTTCTTGTTCGTCGTGGTCTGGTTCAAGTACTTTTTACTTTTTTCTTGCTGCTTGAAGTCGGGACGCGAGAGAAGCGCACGTAGAAAAATAAACGTCCGTTGGTCGTCGCGACCGCGACGCTGTCGGCCATGCTGATTTGATCGTAACAAGTGCGTAGCTTCGGAGCTGTCGTAGGATTTTGTCGTAACCTGCGCAAAACTTACGAAAATTTCGGTTCGTGAATACGAATTTGTTTTTAAGTTTTGTCTTACGCATATTTTTGGCGTAAGATAGTTTCGTGAATCTGGCCTCTCCACTTGCAAAAGTCGCAGGAAAGGTAAGACAGACGCAGACGACGTTGCGAGCAGACGACGTTGCAAAGGAGCAGACGACGCTCAGATAGGGGACCGCGATCAGCCAATCAGGGCTCGGCGTTCTGACGTCACCGCTACCCCCTGCGCGAGAAGCAGACGAACTTGCCCTCCGCATAAGTTTAATTTCTCTACTAGTTTGTCATGGGGTACCTGGTCAAACGCTTTAGAGTAATCCATAAATATTCCGTCAACCTGACTTCGTTCGTTTATTGCTGATGCAAACTCATGTGTCACTCTATTAGTTGCGTGACTGTCGAAAGACCCTGCCGAAACCCGTGCTGGTGTTCATATAGTAAGTTATTTTTCTCTAAGTATCTATTTATATGTTTAGAAATTATGTGTTCTAAAAGTTTGCAGCATGTCGTTGTTAAGGATATCGGGTGATAATTTTGAATGTCCATCCTGTTTCCGAACTTGTAAATGGGCACAATTTTCCAACTAAGCCAGTCTTCTGGTAACTTGCTTTGAAGAAGGGACGCATGAAAAATTAAATACAAATACCGCGACACCAACTCTGCATATCTTCTGAGAAATGCGTTGGCGATATTGCTAGGTCCGGATGCTTTTTTATCGTTTTATATTCAAGAGTAAATGAAAAATACCACTTTCTGACAAAACCAACTCTGGCATTTGCGAGTCGTTCAGTGCGACGACAGGTTCTAGCGGTGGGTCACGTGACACCGTAAATACAGACCGGAAGTATTTGTTGAATTCTTCCGCCATCGCAGAGGGACAAGAGACCACTTCATTATTGATTAAAACTTGCGCAATTTCTTCCTTCGGAGTTGAAAAAAAACTCCAAAAGTTTTTGGGGATTCCCTCAAGAACCGGGAGAGCACATTATCACAGTAGCTTTCCTTTGCTTGCTCACAAGATCCTTTAACTGTCGTCCTAAATTCGCTATCTCAGTGGTGTTTCGAACTTTGTTTTTTCTTCGACGTTTTATCATTCGTTTTAGTTGCAGAATTTCCCTCGTTATCCAAGGATGCCTTCTTTGTGCTCTCACTTTCCTTGAAGGAACAAAACGACATAAAAAGTGGGATACAATGCTTTTAAACTTTCTCCACAGCTCATTGACATCAGTTAGATGACTGAAATAATCAAAAAGCTCCTCTAAGTAGTCAAGAACAGACACATCATTCGCGTTTAGGAAATCGTGAACTTCATTTTCGGAACGGGTGTTTTGAGATGTTTTTTTTCGATAGTTGCGATGAAAATACCAACATCTTGTGATCTGACACTCCATCTATAACATCAATCTCGTTCACTCCAATCATATTGCTAACAGAAAATAGGTCTAACGTTGCTTGACCAGTATTTGTTTCTCGGGTCGGACCGTTCACTAACTGTATCAGGTTGAAACAAAAAGCAATATCAAGAAGCAGGTCTGAGGACAGTACCTCATTCTTACCCACTTGGCTAGTTGGGCCAGTTGTCCACTTAATACCGGGCAGGTTAAAGTCCCCTGTCAAAATAATTTTAGCTTTGTCAGTAAATTGCAGAGCCATGTAGTCGTATAAATCTTCTAAAAACTTTGACGCGGTATCTGGGGGCCTATAAACGGCACCTATAATAATTGTATTTCCGTGGATTGTTACTTTACACCATAATACCTCACCGTTGATAAGGCAATTTAATGGAACCAGATCTATTGTGTCTTTAAAACTGATAGCCACACCACCGCCTCTTGATCCTCTGCCTTTCCGAATCTTTTTGTATAGAGGTGGGACAGTTTCATTGTCACCAATACCATCGTGCAGCCATGTCTCTGTAATAACAACAATGTGAGTGTCATGAAACAACAAGATAATGTCCACTATGTCTACTTTATTTTATATACTTCTAGCATTGAAGCTCAATATCTTAAACAATTTTAGCGGGTGCTTACTAGCTGATTTGTGGCGTCACTTATTGTTAGGTTTAGCTTGCTGTTTGTTTGGTTTACACACGCAACATAACTACACGCTGTATAAATATCCCGCAACTGCCCTCCCCATTGATTTCGTCCCACAAAAAATATTCTTGCGAATCTTTACCTTGTTATGAATTAGGAAAACGTTTTCTCCGTCATCACGGTGCGGCTTGCTGCACTCCCACAACTTCTTGCGCGTTTGAAGTGTCATCCAGGAATAGTCGCGTTCCATTGTTATCTTACTCCCTTTCAGTAGTCTGCGTTTCTTTAGAAGATTATCTTTTTCTGCGGAATTTAAGAATTTAACGATGAGAGGTCGATTCCTGTTTGTTTTTCGCCCTAACGTGATGGAAGCCTTCGACAGTGTTGACACGAATTCTGAAGGTTTCTTCGAAAACACCATCGAGTACTTTTTGATTTTAACGTATCTGCCGTTTCATAGTTGTCTTCCGGAATCCCAAGATCATAAGGTTGTTGCGGCGGCTATAATCTTCTAGACTGCGAAGCTTCCTCTGACACTCAAAAATGTCTTCTTGCATTGACGTGACGCTTTGTTTAAGACCTACGACTTGGTCTTTAACCTCGTCTGTGTCTTCAACTATTACTTCAATCTGTTCAACCCTTTTAGCTAAGCTGTCGAATTTGCTTTCAAACTGTTGCTGGCTAGTTTTTATTAGTCTGAGATCATTTATATCACGTTTTGTGTGACCAGAATACCTTTCACCATTTCCTCCAGCGTAAGTGGGGTATCAGTGCCCCCTCATCAGGTCCCGGATTTGATTCAATATCCCCGCATGACAATAGGTCAAAAGTGACATCAATGCACTCAAGCAACAACAACAAACGCGTCCGAGGGCATGGCAGCGAAAAATGCAAAAGTTGCTTGTACGTTTACAATACAAGGAGCGATCATAACTCACCTGCATGAAAAACATTAGAGGGTTATCCATCGTTCCCGGTGAAGTGCCACCATGCCCTCTGACGCTGAGCAGCCAACGCGGTCCTTTTGTAGTTTCGTAGGCGGGGGCGGGACGTGTTGTGGATGTCGCTCCGGGATCTGCGATGTCGCTGAGCACCAGTGGCTTGAACATGTTGCCAGGTTCTTTGTTGACATATGAAGGGGCTTCGCTGCTTCCGTGAGACTGTGACCACAATCGTGACGAGAAGTGTTGGTGATCCGTAAGATTGATCTGCGCTGTCGGTGTTGCGCTGACCAAGCGCTTCGTTGAGTCGAGCTGCCGCATCATGGTTCCTCTGGCCGAGCATTCCGTTGATTCGATCTGCAGCATCAGCGAGACCCTAAGTCCAGCCAGGGATATCAGACACTGCATGAAAAACATTAGAGGGTTATCCATCGCTCCCGGTGAAGTGCCACCATGCCTCCGAAACGAAAGTTTCTGTACCTGCGGAAATAAACACAGTTCGCGGAAAGCTCGTGTTACGATTTTATTTGCTGCTTCTCTCGTCCCATACAAGAGACGCAGCGTCTTCGTTAAGCCTTATTGAGCTCGATTTGCTGGATTAAGTGCCGCCATATCGAGATGCAGTCAATGGAGGAACTGCTTGCTCCCCTGCTTAGGGACGAAAGTTTCTCTCTTTCTAAAGGAACATTGGTTGCAAAACCGTTCCTCCCTTTAGGGAGGACTATCGATACCATTTGTTCTAGAGTGTACACCGCATCGTTGACTTGCCCTAGGCCACCTCCGCTCATTGTAGGGCCTCAATCCCCTGCACACTTGTCCGCACCTCCGTTGCCCACTTTGTTGGTGTCTGTATTGGCACGCAGAGGCACTGTGAATAAACCATTTTTTAGATGATAAAATTGCTTCCTCCATTTTTTTCTGTATGCTTGTAAGGTTTATATATACAAAGAGTCGCATTTACCATCGACTTCGGTCCATGAATCGCAGCCGCCCATCGTAGCCGACCTTGCTAGACGCTTCTCTGGCTCTTGAAGGATGACCACCGAGGTCTCCTTGCACAGCCTCTTGGCCATCATACAATAGAATCCTAGGGCCTGTCTCCCGACGTCTCGCTGACGGAGCTCCAAGATATTCCACACATCTTTGGGTACGCAGAAAAAAATAATTTGGGCGGGGCATTGCTTTAGGGTGGTCGAGCCATTATTTATGTTGTCAAATCAACAGTTAGTGATTAAATCTATTTTTATAATGAGCAATAATTTTTACTTTATAAGGCTCACATAACCGCTTGAGACCGACAAGAAGGACGATACTCGAAACTATGAGCTGTCGAGTCTGGGTAAACGTGTTTTTGTTCGCTGATTGGCAGTGTAAAACATCATGTTGCAGAGTTTGCCAAAAAGAAATATGTGCACACATGATAGATTGGAAGGGAAATACACAAAATGTGCAAAAGAAGCAGATAATTAATGGTAATTTTCTAAACAATCCCTTACAGATCACCTTACTGCAAAAAGGGACGCATAAAGATGCATAAAATGAAATTCCTAAATATACATAAATAGCGCGAATGGCAGACAACGATTTTTAATATCGTAATTTAAATCACACTACATCAGCTTGCATGAACTCGAAACTTCGCGATATACTGTCTCGGGGAGGTTAATGTTATATTCGGTATTGCTTGCACTTGTTTTGGGCCCTCACTTTACAATACTATGCTTCAACAGCCATGCGCTCTAACATTTCTTTAGGCTGTCGTATACCATTCCGAGACTGATGTAAATCCTGCACAACCTGACAATTCTGACCTATATTGCCAGTGTTGCGAACATCGCATTTCAGCAGAAGGCTGAACTGTTTACCATGGTATAAACATGTCGACATCACAGTAAGCTGATGATCATTGTGATTTATTCTTGCTGAGAATATCAAATTCTATAGTGAAAAATGCATGCTGCAGGAGGTTCGCGCGCTGTCAAAGCCGAGTATTTACAGGCACGTACTCTTATTCCTCGTGCATCTTCGTGAGGAACGGCGCGAGCGTCTGGCAGTACAAAAACGATCTTTTCGGCAATATTGTTTTTGCAAACAAAGTAGTTTGCGGTGCCAGGCTTTTTGGTATACACCGAAGATGCGGGAAACGGAAAGGTTTACAACACCGTATATTTTTAAAAATACCTCCCCTCCACACGCACACACACATACGCACACACCCATACTTCGTTTTTGGTTTGGTATCCTCCAGAAAATATTTTGTATTCCTGAGGAATTGCACCCTCGGTTTGGGTGTGTTAATTCGGCGATTATATTTGTTACTTTTTAACCGCAACCATCCATTGCTTTTATTTTGCACCCCGTGAAGTGTAAAGGGGTTGAACGATATTGGGCGTAAATGTTCATGACTTTTCAAAGACGTACTGGTCCTTGTCTGGCCAAAGTATACTCGCACAGACCGCCCGGTCTGTGCGAGTATACTTGCGAGTAAAGATTGATGACATAAGTGTGGGAGCAAACCGCCCGCCTGACAGAAATCGAGCACGGCTCATGGATTGGACATGAGAACTCCGTGAACACTGGACATTGGCTCGAAACAAGCATTGGCTCGGCGGACACATGGGTAGTGCCTGACAGTGCCTGGAGCTCAGCATGCATGGAACTCGGACAATGGCTGGAGCTCAGCATTTGTCCCCCCTGCCTACGTCACTGTTAAGGTCTATCGGTGGCGTCTCGTTTGAGCCTCATACGGTTGGTCTGTTTACAGCTATCTGCGTTATTGATATAAACAATTTATGCAATTATACACTTAACAATACATTCAAATCGGAAAGCATCAGAAACACGCGCGTTTTTTTTACGAATCGGGCACATCTATCTTTGAAGGAACCAGTTTGCTCCACTTATCACGCAGAACATTGAGAGAACGCCTAGCGCGGAGGACAAATTACGGCTTTCAGTTGATTAGATATGCGCTGCCTAAATTGCTTAACCAGTTTAATGCTAGTGATCTGGATCTGATTAAAACGTCATTGAAGGAACTTTAAAAAAAAAATATTCTAAACCTAGATAGTTATATATTGCCACGCGCGTCGGCGAGCAAGCGCGTGCGTGGCCGAGTGGTTACCGCGCTTGACTTTCGTGCGGAGGCCAAGGGTTCGATTCCTGGGAGCTCCGCGAAGTTTATTTATACTTTCAGTTTATTGTTCTGGTGAATTCGAGAACATTGTTGTTTATTCTAGGCGCGGAATGTTGTACGCGTCAAACCTTCCACGCCGATTATTCCAGAAGCCTACGCGTGTACGTAAGGGGATTCACGTGGCGAGCCAAAGTCAGTTTTTCGCCCCAGCGTTCGACTGTGCTGTCACGCCGACCTCGACGCTCGCGACGCTCTGTTCTCTTGTGTTCCATTTTATTTTTTTCGGCACAAGTTCGCCCCATTAAACGTTTAGTTTCTTTAGTTATTATCGCCTCATCGTCATTCGTGCCATTTTGGTGGAGGGGCGGGGTACCGCATGTCCGTGAAGCGCACCCCTCCAAGTTCCCGTAGTACAAGTCCGAACCCAAGCTTCGGAGGACCCGACGAAGACCAGATTGAGGCCCGGTTCAGTCGTCGCACCCAAGGCCTACACCCAGAATTCGGACTTCTTCTACCCAGGACCAGGAGCCTACGAGGCCGACAATGGACGACCAGCAGTCGCAGACCCGGCCGCTTCTAACATCATTTACCTGCCTGTTACACCACGCACTCCGACGCCCTTCCACGGTGAAGCTCACGAAGACGTAGAGGACTGGCTGCATCATTATAAACGTGTAGCCCGCCACAACAGATGGACGGACGAGCACCGCCTCCAGAACCTCTACTTCACGCTGGAAGGCACCGCGAGGCACTGGTTTGAGAACCACGAAGCCTCCTTTACTTCGTGGGAGCCATGCGCCGCCGAACTGAAGCGGACGTTCGTCAACTACCACCATCGGCAGCGAGCGGAGGACCTTCTTCGAACAAGGGTGCAGGGCCCCACCGAAAGCGTGACAAGCTTTGTCGAAGATGTCCTGCGTCTAAGTTCCCGGGCCGATCCGGAAGCCACCGAGGAGAAGAAACTTCGCGCTCTCATGCGTTGCGTGAAGGGTGAAATTTTTGAAGGACTCGTATGCAATCCCCCGACGACTGTCAATGGTTTTGTTACCGAAGCCACCAACATCGAGCGCGCCCTGACAGCCCGAGAAAGCCACTACCACCGAATCGCCGGCGCGCATGCTGTTCCATCTGTCGCTGCTTCCCTTCTGGACCTGAACACCAGCGGTGTCGTCAGCTTTCGGGAGATCGTCCGTGAAGTCGTCCGGGAAGAACTCCGGAAGATACTCCCCACTGCGGATCGCCCAACCTCATTGTCGCTCGCTGAGGTCGTCCGAGAGGAAGTTCACCGGGCCTTTCAACCTGAGGTTCCGACGAACACGACGACCCCAGAGGAACCGACTTTGAGATACGCCGCGATGGCCCGACGACCGCCGCATGCTAACAACCAGGCCACGGCGCCACCCCGACGAGACCCTCTCATGCCGCAGTATCCTCAACGCCAGGAGGGACAAGTCCAGGACGTCCGCCCGAAGCGACCCTCGCCGAGGAAGACCGATGTGTGGCGAACGGCCGACCGACGCCCACTCTGCTACCACTGCGGGGAAGCCGACCACGTCTACCGCGGCTGCTCCTACCGTCGTCTTGGGCTGCATGGTTTCCACCCGAATGACCCACGCCCGAGGTACGGCGAACGCCCTCGCGATATAGAGGAGTACCTCCGACGCTCGACCTCACCAGTGCCGTCTTTCGGCCGTGAAGCCCGCTCCCCATCGCCACGACGTTCCGCGTCTCCAGCGCTACGACCCCGCCGAGAGAGCCTGTCTCCCTGCGTCGCCGGGAAAACTAAGTGCGGCAACGCCTGGGGGTGGCGTTGCCGAAGACGACCGAAGAAAGAGCCTCCAAGAACGTACGGAGCGCTCCCACTCTTCCGACGCTACGTATCGCAATGACGCCCCTGCAACGGTGTCAAACAACCTAAACGTCGTCATCGACGGCCACGACGCATCAACACTCGTGGACACCGGAGCAGACTACTCAGTCTTGAGTGGGAGGCTCTCTCGCCGCCTACGAAAAGTGACAACGCCGTGGGAAGGCCCCCAGATACAAACCGCCGGTGGGCACCTCATCATACCAGTCGGGAGATGCACTGCCCGCGTCGAGATCCACGGTGAGACCTGCCCTGTGAAGTTCCGTCGTTCTGCATGACTGTGCGAGGGACGTTAACCTCGGAATGGAATTTCTCTGCGAGTATGGCGCCGTCATCGCCCTCGGAGCAAACCGGTTGACGCTACGAAAACCTCTTTCACCGCAGGAGGAACCCTAAGCTACTTCATCCGCTGCTACGTGTCCTCGCAAGCCACGTGAACTTACCGCCGCGGTCGAGTGTTTTCGTGCCTGTCGGGGTCACCGAAGCTTTCTGCTTCGAAGTTCTGCTCGAGGGAAGCCTCCAGTTGCTTCTAGGAAGGAGAAATAGGCGTTGAAAGAGGAGTGGCTGAACTTCAGGATGGGCGCACCATGGTCCTCGTGACGAACTTCCGACAAGAAACGCAACACCTCACGAAAGGTGCCGCTGTGGGCCACGTCGAGGAACTCGAAACTCCGCCGCAATCGCCATGGTCGCTGACGAATCATCGCACCCTCATCAAGACATTGCGCCTTCAGCGCAGCTTGACATCGACCCGAAGCTTCCAGGCCCGAAACGACGACAGCTGATTGACCTCCTCGCCGAATAGAGCGACTGCTTCGCGAAGTCGTCGAAGGTGCGCCAAACCGCCGTTGCGAAGCATCGCATCATTACCGAGGACGACGCGCTCCCTCTGCACCGATCGCCATACAGAGTCTCCGTAAAAGAAAGGCAGGTCATTCAAGAGCAAGTGCAAGAAATGCTGAACGACGATATCATCCAGCCTTCAACCAGTCCGTGGGCCTCTCCAGTCGTGCTTGTCAAGAAGAAGGACGGAACGCTAAGGTTCTGCGTTGTTATGATATAAGTGAAGAAGACGACGCTCTCAGTGATGTGAACTCGGTGGCGATGTGGATTGATCACAAAGATGAAGACGGCGCGGGAAAACTGAACGTCGTGAGAAGGTGAATGAAAAAGAAGTGGAAGTCGACGCGCGTGAAGGACAGGACAGACGCTCGAGGAAGCCTGGAAAAAGCGGGATCCGAACTGAAGGCGGCTGCGTCACCGGCGATTCCGGCGGCCGAGGAACCTTTCTGGACGGGTGTCTCAAGGCCCGTGGGGATAACTCCGAAGCCAACGTTGGAAGCGCCTACGACGACAGGCCCAGACGTCAAGTAGATCCAAAGGCCACCGAAACAAGACAAGGCGTGAGTGTGATGATCATGGAGTAATCCGGAACCCTTCCCGTCAGACTGAACTTAACACTGTACATAGTCTGTGGCCTTGATAACGATTCTTTTTGCTTGCCACTTTCTGGTTTACTGTAAATAATATCTCATCTTACATTCACCGCTCCGGAATTCCGTGTCCTAATTTTCCTTTTCCATCACAATCTGGCGTCCGCGACAGGACTCTCTCTTCCTAACATCTTATAGAGAGACGAATTCCGGGACGGTGGTGTAAGTAAGATAAGAATATGAATACTGATAAAATAGTAGCAGTCGGGAAGGAGCTGGGATACGCGGGTGGGGAACTCCGCGAATGGGTAGAAAAGGAAATCGCGAGGCAAAAAGAAGAAAGAGTCAGATCGAGGGAAGACGCACGAGAGGCAGCTAGGGAGGCGCAAGAGACGGCTGACAGAGAAGCTCGCAGATTCCAACAAGAACAGGAAGTACTGCAGCTGCGTCTTCAGTTGCGTGAAAACAACAGTTCAGTGCGAGATGAGAACCCGCATGGTAATGGTAGTGGAGAAGATCCAGGGAGGCAAGCGTGTCATCGTAGCCCTCATAAATTAATCCCACCATTTAACGACAAAAGAGATGACCTCGATGCTTATATCCAACGCTTCGAACGGGTGGCGACCAGTCAGGACTGGCCCAGAGAAAAATGGGCAATGTCTTTAAGTCTCTGTCTTACCGGTGAGGCCTTAACGGTCATTGGCAGGATGACCCCGGAAGAGTCTGTGGACTATGCAAAAGTAAAGCTTAGTCTGCTTCAGCGATTCCGATACACTACAGAGGGTTATCGAGAAAAGTTTCGGCAGAGCAAGCCAGAAGAAGCAGAGACCGGGAGACAATTCGCAGCTAGGCTCCTCGGATATTTTGACCGATGGTTGGAGACGGGCGAGATCCATAAGACATTCGAAGCTCTGAGAGATCTCATAGTCGCCGAGCAGTTTTTAAAAGGGTGCAGCACAAAACTATCGATCTTTTTAAAAGAAAGAAACTGCGAGACTCTCGAGATTTTGGCGGCAACTGCGGACCGCTTTCTAGAAGCGCAAGGTCAAACGAACTTGAGTAAACCAAGAGAAGAGAACCTAGGCCACAAGGGTGAAGGCCGAAGCAAAGAGGGCAGTCGACAGCCAGTTTCTACCAAGGGAGTGACTCGATGTTTCCTTTGCAACAAGCCTGGTCACAGAGCGGCTGAATGTTGGACCAGTTCCACGGCTCAACGCGGCTCTGCGTGCTGGAGGTGCGGTAGAATTGGGCACAAGGCAGAAGCCTGTAACTGGAAGCCAGAAGGAAAAAATGACAAGACTCCCCAGGCATCTTGCATGTTAGCAACCGTTGACAATACAGAGGCCGAAGAGACATACGTTTTACTGAAAAACGGGGAACAGATACCGATAGTAAATGCCGCACTTGGAAACGCTCCGCGGTTTCTGGTTGATAATATGCCAGTGGTGAAGGGAGAAGTGGGTGGTCGACCAGTCACCGTACTCAGAGACAGTGGGTGCAACACGGTTGTAGTAAAGAGAGATCTAGTTCCAGATCATAAGTTTACTGGTGTTTCCAGCCCGGTGTTCCTTCTTGATAGGACCGTCAAGTACCTGCCAGAGGCAGAGATTGATGTGAGAACTCCATATTTTACGGGAAGACTAACAGCCAAGTGCATGGATAGCCCGCTGTACGATTTGGTGTTAGGAAATGTTGAGGGAGTAAGAAGGATAGATGATCCCGATGAAGAATGGAAAGACGAGAGAAGGCTACATGAGTCTCAAGAGAACGAAGTGAAGCAGATATTTAGGGGAACGGTAGGAGAAAGTGAGACTACCGGAGAACTCGTAGTAAACGAGAAAGGAAATGAAGAAGAGCGCAAGATTACTTCTGCGGGAGCGATGGAGAAAGTGACCGGCAAGGGTACAAAATCCCAGCTACCAGTTATAACACTGGAACCGACTGAGATTGACCGGAACAAGTTGAAAGTGTCTCAGGGTAATGACGAAACATTGAAGAAATGCTTTGCGTCCGTTGGCAGAAAGTTCATCTCAGGAAAATCGCACGAATCAGAATTCGTGTTGTGTAAAGAAATCCTCTACAGGAGGTACACGACACCGTCACGCAAGCAATGGGAGCAACTGGTTGTTCCAAAGGACTTCCGAACCTTCGTACTGAAATTGGCGCACGAGGGAATTATGGCCGGACATCAAGGGACAAAGAAAACCACCGATCGTATCCAGGAAGAGTTCTACTGGCCAGGAATCACGATGGATGTCAAGCGATTCGTGAAGTCGTGCGACATATGCCAGAGGACCATTCCTAAACACATGGTGGCGAGGGCGCCCCTCGGAGCCATGCCGATCATCGATACCCCATTCGAGAGAGTCGGCATAGACATCGTCGGACCTATCACCCCAAGTTCAGAGATGGGGAACAAATATATATTGACAATGGTTGACTTCGCGACCAGGTACCCAGATGCTATCGCCCTGAAAAGCATAGACACGGTAGAGGTGGCGGAGGGCCTACTGGAAATGTTCTCCAGAGTGGGCCTGCCACGAGAAATCGTCAGTGATCGTGGATCATGCTTTACGTCTGCTCTCATGAAAGAAATCAGTCGCCTATTGTCACTTAGGCTGCTGAAGACAACCCCATACCATCCAATGTGTAATGGGCTGGTTGAAAGATTTAATGGTACATTAAAACAAATGATCAAGAGAATGTGCCAGGAGAAACCACGATGCTGGGATCGATATCTCACCCCTTTGCTTTTTGCATATAGGGAAGTGCCACAGAGTAGCCTCGGGTTTTCCCCGTTCGACCTCCTTTATGGCAGGTATGTTCGCGGGCCCATGGCCGTTCTAAGGGAACTCTGGACCAACGAGACCATCGACCCTGAGACGAAGACGACGTACGGGTACATGGTTGATCTCCGCAAGAGACTGGAGGAAACGTGTAAGGCTGCCCACGAGGAACTACGGAAGGCCCAATTGACACAAAAGGGACACTACGATAAGAAGAGTCGAACACGTCTTCTACGAGAGGGAGACCGAGTACTGATCTTGTTACCGACAGACAGGAACAAGCTAATTCTACAGTGGAAGGGTCCATTCCGTGTGGTGGAGAAGAGGAACGACGTGGATTATGTGATAGACCTCGGTGGAAAAACGACGCTGTTCCACATTAACATGCTGAAGAAGTACGAGGAAAGAGAAGTTCTTGGAGCGCCCGACCAAGTCATGGCTGGTATTGCTGTAGAAGAGGAGACTGAAGAACAAGAGATTCCGCATGTCTGTCTTCACCAGATGGAAGACCACAAAGATGTGCAGATCTCCGAAGGGCTAACTGAGTGTCAAGCCAAGGATACCAAGGAACTGCTGGAAGCGTTTCAGGACGTCTTTTCGGACCTTCCAGGCCGAACCAGCCTCGTAGAATGCCAGTTAAAACTGACAACGGATGTACCAATCCAAGTAAGGCACTACCCTATCCCCTTTGCGCTACAAGACACGGTAGAAAGGGAGATAGAAGGCATGTTGCACCAAGGCGTGATCGAGAAATGCGATTCGGCCTACAACTCTCCAGTAGTGGTAGTGAAAAAGAAAGATAAAACCACGCGATTGTGCGTAGATTTTCGCCAACTAAATAAGGTGCTGATACCCGACCGCGAACCCATCCCGCGGGTCGACATGATGTTCGCTCAGCTCAGCACTAAGAGATACTTCTCTAAATTTGACTTCGCTAAGGGTTACTGGCAAGTACCAATGAGCCAGGGATCGGAGGATGCGACCGCTTTTTCTACAATTTCCGGATTATATCGCTTCAAATTTATGCCCTTTGGCATAAAAACAGCCCCAGCGATCTTCACGAGATTAATGAGGAAAGTCCTAGAGGGTGTGCCAAACGTCCATCACTATTTTGATGATGTCCTCATCTCAACCGACACTTGGGAGGAGCACCTGAGGGCAATGAGTAAATTCCTGACTAAGGTGAGGGAAGCGGGGCTCACCATCAAGCCAAAGAAGACGGAGATTGGCTTCTCCAAAATAACATTTCTTGGTCACAAAGTCGGACAGGGGACTTTAGAGCCCCTAACAGAGACCTTAGATAAAATCCAAGGTGCCAAAAGACCGCAAACAAAAACAGAAGTCCGATCCTTTCTGGGACTCACCGGATATTACCGCGAATTCATTCCCAGTTACGCCGAGAGAGCGCTACCTCTGACAGAACTGACGAAGAAGAGAGCGGCCAACAAGGTCGTCTGGGAAGAAAGACATGCGAAAGCGTTCGAAGAACTGAAGAAATTCCTCTCCAGCAAGCCGATTCTGAAGTCTCCAGATCTCTCGAAGGCGTTTATTTTAAGAACAGACGCATCCGAAAGATGTCTGGGTGCCGTGCTAATGCAAGAGCACGATCGGGTTCTGCATCCTGTTGCTTATGCAAGCCGGCAGTTGTTACCACGAGAGGTTGCCTATTCCACTATTGAGCGTGAATGTCTAGCTCTCGTGTGGGCAGTGCAAAAGTTCCACATATTTTTGCTGGGCAAACGATTCACTGTTCAGAGTGACCACCAACCGCTAGAGTATATTCACTCTGCGAAGCAACTGAACAGTCGAGTGTTGAGGTGGAGTTTATTACTCGCCGAGTACGATTTTAATGTAACTTACATTAAGGGCAGCCAGAACTTTGGGGCCGATTATTTAAGTCGCCTGTAAGGCGCCCATGAAAATTAATTTTGCCGAATCTGGTTTACCTACTCATAAAGCCCTTTTCGTTTTGTCGGGTTCGCTGTTAACAATTGTTTTTGCGACATATTTTATTTGTTCCGATATTATTCTGTGTAAACAATTGTCTTAAGAGGGGGTAATTGTGATGATATAAGTGAAGAAGACGACGCTCTCAGTGATGTGAACTCGGTGGCGATGTGGATTGATCACAAAGATGAAGACGGCGCGGGAAAACTGAACGTCGTGAGAAGGTGAATGAAAAAGAAGTGGAAGTCGACGCGCG
>JAZHYW010046088.1:0-18229 GCA_037355805.1 Ixodes ricinus | reverse complement strand
CCTCTCTCTTCTCTCCTCCCCGTCTCTCTCTCTCTCTCTCTCTTATATATATATATATATATATATATATATATAGCCCAATTACAAGTACTTCTAGCAAATATACCTTCATTCGACAATTTTTTGCTTGCCTGATAATTTTTATAGTAGCATTATACGATATTTTCTGCGTTTCAGTGGTACTTTTTGACATCTAGAAACTCGAGTTCATATAGCTTTGTTTGATCTAGCTATATCTAACTATCACAAGAGTCCCGAACTCATTCGAGTGTGGGGCCTCATAGCCTACGCCCAAGCGGTCGAGGGCCGCCACAGGGTTCGAGGGGGCGGGGGAGTGGAGGGAGGAGGGATACTGTTTTAAGTCCCCCCCAACAAAACAAAAAAAGGTAACGGCAGTCGTTTTCACGCTTCAACGTAGACGAGTTTTTCAGCAGCACATTTTATATTTCCAATAGGAAACCTCGTGCTTTCCTCTTTTTGTAAACTCGCCGTTTCTGTAGTGAGATATTTAGCTTTGATATCTCCGCATAGCAAATCTAGGCCCATCCCTGATGTGATAACAAGATAAAAAATAACACCGCTCCACTAACATACTTTAATGTTTCTATTTAACGAGAGAACAAGCGCACTGCCATTGCCCTGTTACTGAAGTTCTTCGATAACTTATCGAGTTCAACATGTCTAAAGCGCCTGCGCGTGTCTTCTTCCTTGTGTCTGTTTGTCTTTATGTCTTACACCATGCTTTCTAACGTTCATCAATTAGCCCAATTACAAGTTCTTCTAGCAAATATACCTTCATTCGATAATTTTTGCTTGCCTGATAATTTTTATAGTAGCATTATACAATATTTTCTGCGTTTCAGTGGTACTTTTTGACATCTAGAAACTCGAGTTCATATAGCTTTGTTTTTGATAGTTGCTCCGTAAGGGGCATGAGTTCGTGCAGCCCAGGTACATTCAAAGCAGTGTTGTGCCGAATACTCAACAAGAGTTTTTAAATTAAGATACAAAATACCCATCTGAAAATGTAGAAAGAGTAGTATTTAAGTTGCTTTTAGAACGAATGATGTTTAGTAGAGTACAAATACTTTGAAAAAGTAATTGAATTGCGTTCGAAGATACTTGGCGGGGTTCTTGCAAGCAGGTAACATACGAATAACAAGTCAGGAAGGGGAGTTTTATTTGTGATCATTTCTCTGACACTCACAGTTTGCTGTGATCTCTGTGACCTTCAAGAAGCGCCTTGACTGCCGCAATGGAGGTTTTGGGCACCCTGGCGGCTCCACAGCCCAGTTGCCCGACTGCGAGGAAAAGGTGCCGATTGAATACTTTTCCCAGGGGCGGCGACGTCACACCAGCCACGCGCACATCGGATGCGCGCTGCCTTGATAAGGCGGAACAGAGGCGGCGCACGGGAGTCGCTGCCTGGACTCAGGCGCCGCTGGTAACAATGTTAATCGACTCGTCCATGTCCCATTAAATGCAGTTACTTGTTGTTGAAACCGTTGGCTCAACGTGTTATTCCTCCCGTGTCGGGTATACAGCAAGGCAAACCGACCACAAGGTTTATGCTGAAATATTTCTGGATATGCCACATAATGCCTGCAAAACCATTTAAGTAACAAACGGGACTCATGTGTTCTTGATGTGGCAGCTGCCGTGCTTTAGTTTGACAGCATTCACGGCTCATGACACATTCCACACGGAGTTCGTAATATAAGCGGCCGTGATTCGGGGCACTTCCCATGTAGTCCGGCATTAATTGCATATCCATAACAGCCGAGCTAGAAGTTGGTCTGGCAGCCAGACTTGTTGATGACTACTTGAGTGAACGTCACACGTGCCAAAAGCGAGTACTTTGCCCCACCGTCAAAAGCAAGAAGTAGCACCTACCTTCAATCTGTAAAGAAAATATTAAGAATGTCAAGATGACAACACTGGGAAGAAAGAAGGTGTCCACAAAGCCACTTCCTAGACTCCCTCCCCTGCCCCCTTCTGCACCAGTTCAAAACATTCTTGACGCTTTGAGGTCAAGATTCTAGAATCAAAATCCACTATAGTCGGTGACATGTCAAGAATTCGGTGAAGCTCCTCCCATGCCTTCCCACTTTACCAGAGCGAACTCTCGAGAGAGGTCACCTCCCCTCCAGCGTTCGCTTTGCTAAAGTGGAGAGAGGTGGAGGAGCGTCTACTTTACTCTTAACCTGTCACCTACTATAATTTATAAATGACTCCACCTTGCGAAAACTTGACGAGTTTCAGGGCGAAACATTGCGCGCATTCAAGGAGATAAAAGAAACGCTTGTGAACGAGCCTTCGAGCAAAAGTTAAAAGCCACAATAGGCACACAAGGAGATTTGGGAAGCTCGATCTAGATCACTGCAGCACAATGAAGCCAGCAGGATCTAGCTTCTTTAGACGAAGGAGTGCCTGTGCTCGTAGGAAAACGTGTCCGCGCATTTTCACACTGGAACCTCCTGAACCTGCAATTTCCGAAAATGGTTCATTGTGATCGTGCCGAACGTTCACGTCACAATCCTCTGCTCGATGGAAGCACTCTAACTGCAGACAAAAGGGTGGGATCTGAGTGTATAATCCGGATGACGTCGCCAGAATTTTGCTAGCAGCAAGCGTGACGTGCCATTCAAAGACAGCTTAAAGGGTGGGGCAACGATTTTCATCTTTGGCCAATTAACTGCGGAAATTAATCTGTATCCCCCATTGAACGAAGAACAGAAAACAGTATTTACTTACAAGCGCTAGATTTTGTGTAAACAAATGAAACAAAGGGAAGGTCAAAGTGCCTCTCAACTCTCCACGTCGCCATTCGAGTGACGTACTGTGGGAAAATCACGTGGTATCCTCTTGGGTTTTCTCTTCAGAGACCCCAGCCGCTTTCTCCGGTGATTATCGACTTTTAAAGGATTAGCATCGTCGAAGGTCCCGGCGAGTGATCAACACATAAAAGACGGTGCTGCCACGGGGTGACCGCGAGTGCAGCAGCGGAGGGAGGACAGGTTTTGTTCACTTCCGCGTATCTCTTACAGTACGTCACACATCAGTTCCGTTAAAGGGACAATGAAGGCAATTTAGGACATTTTTTTGGCGATTGAACTGGGTTCCAGGCACGTCTCAGGCCACGTTGCCCAAATTTCAGCCGAAACCGGCGCTTGTGTGCCGCGCAAATCAATAAAACAGTCGCGGCAATAATTGCACCGGGATCGACTGGCGCGACGCCCTGAGAGTTGCGGGAGAAGCCAGGAGAAGCGGAGCTCGCGGGACCGATGCGGGGCCAAGACGCGCGACGTCACAAACGGCGCGTCGCGCCGTTTGTGACGTCGCGCGCCTGGCCCCGCCAAACAGGCTGACGCGCGCCGTTTGCGACGTCGCGCGTCAGCGATTGTGCGCTGACGCGCCGCTTGTGACGGCCAGAACGGCCAGATCGCTGCCGCTCTCCCCTCGGAATCTCCCCGGCGTCCGTCCTTCGGCATGCGGGCCGCTCGTTGCCGGCTGTGCGGTCTCCGTCGGGTGATAGCAGAGGCCGCCACGCACGTACTCCCGTTCCGTTGGTGTTCGGTTACCGAACGGAAGCTCGAACTCGCTCGCGAGAGCGGCATTGCCGTCCATGTTGACAAATTCGGCGAAACGACCGCGCCACCGCGCTGCTATAACCCACCGCGGTAACCAGAGTCTCACGCCTTAAATGCTACCGGTACCGACAATTCACGTGTGACGTCACTCCGTACGTCACGTCCGTTTTCGGAGGCCCAAAAACGAGAAACGCAGATAGTTGAGTTTCGGTTTCTTCAGTTCTTTCGTAGGTATAGAAATATGCGTCACAAATGTCTATAAAAATTTAGGCAGTATGCCAGGTTCCCAAGAAGCCTAAAAACACAATTTAAACAAATTGAATTAAATTGCCTTCATTGTCCCTTTAACCACCACAAGCGGCTGCAGATCGGCAAATATTTCGTCTTCTTTCTGCGATTACGCACCGGAACAGCAGTTTTTCGGGGCAAGGTGTCGCGTTTTTGGTCACTTGTGCTTGGATAAACAATATAAAAAATAAAAATTGCCAATTCTTTCAACACTAAAATCGTTGCACTACCCTTTTAAGAAAAAGTTCACAAGAGGACAAGAGGACAAGACGACACATAGAGGCGGGCGTACTTGGGACTATCCATTTGGACTTTTGTTGGCATTTGGAGGGCGCATTTTACTCGTGCCTTGTTTCATATGCTGTGTTCGGTCGCTTGGCTGCAAATTCGCAATCAGTTCAGCTCTGCCCTAGAGTTTGCGATTCCTAATTCCGTAAATTGCTCGGCGAAATCTTTTTCCCAAGGTTGCAAAATTTATTTGAAGTACTGAGTACAAGATAGTGAGAAATGTAATTAAGATAGAGCAGCAAATACTCTAGACGAAATGTATTTGCAAGATTCTAAAATACTACCAAATGTAGTTGAAATACAGTATTTCCAGTAGAGTATTCCAGATAGGCACATTTCTGATTCAATGTGCTCGCGCTTGTAGCATAGTAGTGGGATCGTCGTACAGGTGAGTAACCAAAGAAAAAAGAAAGACGTTTACAACTCTCGGAAATGCCAAATTAGAGTGCAGCTCTGGAGGCGGAGGAAGGGAGGGTACGGAGAGAAGGGTATTCCTTCCTTCTCCTCCGTCCGCACCCTATCCTCATCCCCCTCCCCTGCTCTTCATCTCCCCTCCCTCCTCCTCTCCTTCTCCTCCTCCTGACGTCACGTGCGACGTCACATGTGACGTCGTTATGGAAACGTTTCATCATGGAACGCGCGGTTACAACTGACGTCACTCGTGACCCTCGTGACGTCATTATGGGAACGTTCCATGATGCAACACGCGGTTACGCCGACGGCGACGGCGATGCCACCCAAGACGGAAACGGGCGCCTAAGAGCTGCGCTCTAAATGTTGAGCAGTAAAAATTTAGAACAGTACTCATAAAAATTGAAGACGTTTACAACTCCCTGTAATGCCGAATTAGAGCGCAGCTTTTGAGGAGGAGGAGGCGAGGGCTACGGAGGGGACGGTATGCCCCTCCTCCTCATTCGTACCCTATCCTCCTCCCTCCTCATCTACTCCTCCCGTGCTCCTCGACTCCACGCCTCCTCTTCCTTCCCCTCATCCGCTCTCCTCCTCCCATCCACACTTTCCTCCTCCATCCTCCTCCTCCTCCCCCTCCTCCTTCCTCCTCTCCCGCGTGGTGCATTATGGGAAACGTCCCATAATGCAACGCGCGGTTACGCGGACGGCGACGCCGACGCCGACGCTCAAGCCAGAAACGGGCGCCTGAGAGCTGCGCTCTAAAAAAAGCGGAATAGAGAAAAGTATGTAAGCACGTTAGAAGAGCATAGCAACGTGTCCGGCGTAAATGAACCGGCGACATGAGACCATTATTTTTTGACGCCTATAGCGTGCAAAACGTCGGAACTAGGGTTCGCAGCCGCTTGATGGTTATGCGGGCCGCGTCCCGGCGAGTTGTGGGCCGCATGCAGTGCGGGCCGCGGGTTTGTGACCCCTTCTCTGTAATCAATATATTTAGATCTATGTGTATCTATATTATCTATACCTATCTATCTAGATCAATCTATATCTTCATATACCGTTCTATTGATTTATATATATCTAGCACATATTTCTATCTATACATATATGCATAGCCTCCTATACTGAGAAAGCCTGGCACGTCGCGAAAAGATGCGGCCGCCGAAAATGGTAAAGGTGGGGCGGGAAATCGGGAGAGGAAGGAGTGATTGCCTGCTAGCGCTACACTCAGAGCGAGCGGCCAAACGCAGAAACACGCTTTTTTTTCCCCCTTTTTGCTTTTCGGTATTGTGCAGTGCGCGTGCGAGGCAGGAACACAAAAAGAGCTGGACTCGCGCTTTTCACGGTAACACGAAAACAAACGTGGTTCGGGGAGAGGCCGCTCATGACCCAAGCGCTCGCACACTGTCTCTGCCATTTCTGCTCTGCGCTACCATATTTGTCGCCGTTCCGCGCGCTCCTCCTCTCGTTTTTCCTGCGGCCGCGTGCCCTATGGCTCGGTCGTCGATGTGCCAGGCTTTCTCAGTATAGAGGAAGCTATGATATATATCTAGATCTAGCTATATCTACATATACCTATATATCTACATCTGTTTATATTTATCTACACCTATATATCTAGATCTATTTCTATCTATTGATACCTAGATACCTACCTACCTACCTACCCACCTACCCACCTACCTACCCACCTAGCTACGCACCTACCCACCTACCCCACCTACCTACCTACCTACCTACCTACCAACCTACCTACCTACCCGCCCATCCACCCATTTATCTACCCACCTACCTACCTACCTATCTACCCACCTACCTACGCACCTTCCCACCTACCTACCTACCCACCTACCTACACACCTACCTACACATCTACCCACCTACCTACCCCTACCTACCCACTCACCCACCCACCGGTTCATTTACGGCACGCCCTCCACCTCTCACCACAGGTTGGACGGCCACTTTTCTATTTAAAATGTACGAAAATAAATGACGGCTCGCTAATTAGGAACCATTGGTTTTATTAAAAAAAGGTAGTTATTATTAAAGCAAAACAAACAAATGCGACACGAAATGTCACTGATTGTTTTTTTCCCGAACCATTAACGAATGGAACCACCTGCCTCAAAATGTTGTTCATTCCTCTTCTTTTGAAATCTTCCTCGATTACGTAAATGCCCACATTTCATCATAAACTAATATTTTATGCTGTTTTTAAAAGTGCAATGTATCTATTGTATTGAAGTTGTTTACTAATTTTTCATTCTTGACTTCTATGTTTGTTTTGAATATTGACCTGCCAATTGTGTGTTGAATATTTTTTCTGCTTGTAATATTTCAAACTGTACCACCCTACAACAACCCCGAATGGGGTTAGTAGTATTGGAAATAAATAAATAAAATAAATAAAATTGACTACGTATCAGAAGGCCATCATGTAACAATTAAAGGAACGTGACAAAATGTATAGTTCGCATCATGAGACAGCTTTCTTTCTGCCTCCGTTTTGGGCTTTAGTATGTCGGTCTACAGAGATGTCGTGTTTCCTTCACACTTTATTCTTAAAACAACGCTAACTTTTTGGAAAAACGGACAGTTGCTTTTTGGCTGGAGCATACCTTGCATCCCGCCTAAAGCATATTTTTTTATTTATTTATTTTATTTGCAGACATTGCTGAGAAGAATGTTTGTCGATTCCCTTGCACAATGTGCCCAACTCTTCGAACTCTGGCAGCGTAGCTGGTGTCAGGTCCCTGACAAATTTCCGTTGATCATGTAACCACAAAATCTGAGCGATGTGTGGGGACGACATAAGCTTGTTCACAACTTCGGCATGCATTACCAGACTGACGACCAGCTGTGTTGAAAGGTGCAGTCGCCCTCAATTTAAAGCATCTGTCAGATAATGAACTACCGCACTCAATGTGACGAAGTTCTTTTTTATTATTATTTAGTGTATTTTGCGGTATTCGCACTTTAAAGTTTTCAGTCGCAGGGGCGAAGTATTCAGCTACATGGGTCATGAGTCTTGAATGACTGCGCTGCTAAATCATAGTCAGTGATGTCAAATGCAAAAGCTACAACACAAAGCAAACTACTCTGGGCAGGTGGTTCGCATGCTAAAACCAACAAATTATTTCAAAGCACTTTGGAAGTAGTAACTCCTCGAGAATACAAAAAAAAAAAAATTACAGACGTTTACGCGTCTCTGTAATGCAAAAGTATAGAGCAGCTATGGAGGTATTTTGATTTGGCGATAAACTGTAATAGAGATTTAAAATTAAAAAAAATATATATATATATCATTATATTTGTATAGCTTGTTTTTGTTTGACGGTAGGCCAGAGAGGACGAGGAGGGTACGGTGGGAGCCCCATAATGCAACACGTGCGGTGTTTGTTTGCTTTAACGTGAAACGTGAAACGTTCTTTAGCTAGTTGCCTCGGATTTCGTGAAGCCGTAGCCTGTTACATCACATGACGTCACAATTTCCCCGCTAAATTTAGCGGGAAAATTAATGTCACGTGACCTCAACACCAATAAATTCAATTACCCCGCCAAATTTAGCGGAGAAATAACTTCACATGCCTTCGTGTTAGCATTGGCCTGCACACAAATTCAGTTTCCCCGCTAGATTTAGCGGGAGAATTTACGTTACCGGATCCCAGCTCAGTTTCCCTGCTAAATTTAGCGGGGAAAATGATGTCACGTGATTTCACGTCACAGACTCCCCGCTAAAATTAGCGCGAAAATTGACGTCACGTGACCTCAACACCAATTCAGTTTCCCCATGAAATTTATCGAGGAAAACGACGTCACATGATTTTATGTCACGTGACCAATACACAAATTTACTTTCCGCGCTAAGTTTAGCGGAAAAATTGCCGTCACATGACCTGAACACGAATTCAATTTGCCTGTTAAACTTAGCAGGAAATTGCATTGGTGTATAGGTCTGTGATTTCCCATAATGCAACGCGCGAGATTACGCCGACGCCGACACCGGCACCGACGCCGACGCCGCTATATGCGGGAACTGTCTCCAAGGAGCTGCGCTCTAAAATAGCGGAGGTATTTACCATATTATCGTCCTTCCGAACACTTTGGCGATTCGCCTTTTGCGTTGCGCTGTGGCGCTATCTCACGGGCGCGACGAGAAGCAATATGGTTGGCCTCGAAGTGCAGACGGCGCACGCGCAGTCGGATCTTGCAAAAGGCGATCGCCTTTTGCGTTGCGCTGTAGCGCCATCTCACGGGCGCGACGAGAAACAATATGGTTGGCCTCCAAGTGCAGACGGCGCACGCGCGGTCTGATCTTGCAAAAGGCAAATTCGGAAGTACAAGAGTTCAAGGATAAAACAAAAATCTGCCAAACCAACATACCTTTGAAGACTTCGCACCTTGAACTACTTTCTTCCGAAATGCCTTAATCCAGTGAATACGCCGTCGCTCGTCGGTTGGCAAGGAGAATATGTGAAGCTTGGATTATCCGGCATAATTTTCCCGACACCAAAGCACACATCACTATTAACTTATAAGGCACTGATCCTCACATTCGCACACGCGAAAACACTAAAGATTCTGATCGCCGACGGACGTAGTGAATGCGCAGGCGTCTTGCCTCCGCATTCCCAACGGCTTTTTGCGCTGCCTGATGGCGCGCACCTAATGTCTGGCTCTTGATCGCTTGCGAGCGACCTGCAGTCTGATAAGTTCCGTCGCCATGTCGTGCTAATTTTCTTTATATATATATATATATATATATATATATATATATATATATATATATATATATATATATATATATATATATAGTATATATATATATATATATATATATTTAATTGCGATTTTTTTATAGAACCTATAACAGAATTCCATCTTTGACACTCAGGAAGAAACAAACAGGAAATGACGGCGCATTAAAAAAAATGTTTTTCCCCCGAGTATTTAGGAGTGCTTCGTCAGCAGCGCCGCAGATGCTGGAGCGGTGAATACCCCATGCTGGCTCTCCTCGCTTGACCTAGGAGCAGTGACGTAGCTGAGGTAAGAAAACAAAGTGCGCAGACTTTAGTTTCTAGAAGGTGTTGCAGGGGGGCGCATGAAGAGCCGTGTATTGGGAGAGTTTGGCCGATCATTGGTTTGAATAGGCGAGCATCTCGTGGCCAACCAGAGGCCGCGAAACTGCCCTAGCGGTGGTCGTGAGCTCTCAAAAATGTGACTCGACTAATTTAAGCCATTCAGCGTCACTAGAGGAAAAAGGTGTAACTCTTGATGACTGAACACTTGGCCCATGTGAGGTTTTCGTCAGATCTTTATTCAACGTTAGAATAAACGAACGTGCGCTCCAAACCAGAGCGAACTGCGCAGTTGCAATCATTTTTGCTGAGAAATTAGACGGCTTCTATTTCACGCTTTAAATATCGTTTTCAGTATTGTGACGTCAGGGTCTGCTTATTGGACGAAGCTGTGTCGCACTTTAAGTTTACGCTCTAACCGCCGGGGAATATTCGGCTCTGGCGGCGGCCTTTGCTCCGCCCATTGGCCAAACTCTCCCAATATAAGGCTCTGACGTATGCAGATAAACGAGGCGAAGCTCTGCGAGGAAGGTTGGTAGAAGGCGACGAGTTTTGGCACAACATATTCTACGGTTCAAGTTTGGTTTGAGAGGTAGAAATAATATTGTGAACTCGAACGCGGTGGAAGTTTCTAAAAACCCCAACATTACGCGTAGCAACTGGATACTGCCAAAGCGGAATATCGCATAACGCGAGTAATGTTTAAAAAAATCACTGTTTTGAAGTTATCGTTAGCAGACGACAGCAGAAGACGCTTCGCTGAAGCATCCTCATCGTCGTGCAATTATTGGCGGGTCTTCGGGACATTCCTCTCTTCAATCCTCGCTCGGCGCGGCCAATAGGATCACTCGACTGCTCTCTCCTCGCGCCATGCGGGGAGAGATAGGTTTTTCCATCTCTGTTGCGACGACAGACAGCTATGAACGCCGACACAAAAATCTCTAAAAATCATAACCCGTAAAACTATCGCTTTAAAACAAATTTTTTTTTAGACACTCTGAACGAAGGTTGACCCAAATGAAACCAACACTTATTTTTACAAAAATCGTTTTTTTTTGAACGTTCAAACTTTAGTCACTTTTACAGTGCTCTCCATCTGACACAATACATTGATCGTAACGTTTCTTGCAACAAAAAAAAAAATCTCAAACCTGGTAGGCGTGGATGCCTTTCAGTGTCTCTGCCGCTTTTTGTTTCGCATATTTTACATCGGCAAACTGATTTATTTTGAAAACGTTTTTATCCGAGAGCACGTCACGCCTTCTATCTGCGTCTCGTGAACGCCCTGTCTCTGCCCGCTCCTCCCGTTGACCAAACCCTTTCTGATACGTCTCTGCCCCCCGGCAATTTCGATATCCATTGTAATAGAGATGGCTGTCAACCGAGGTTTAGAAGACACAGTCATCTTGAGGGGGTATGGACAGCAAACAACGAGGGAGATTGTTGAGGCGCACAACATATCTCCATGCGGAAATGACATGTTTGTAAGTGCACCCTCAATCGCTCTGTTTGAAAAAGAACCGGTGTTCCTGGGGGCACGTGTATGATAGACTGAGTGCGTGATAAGGTGACAAAGCATTGCGTCCTAATTATTCGCGGCGATTTTATGTGTTGCTTTCCAATAAAATTCAGTTGAGAGTCAGCGCTCACTTTGTCTGCGTCCCTCTTGTCCTTCGCCTCGTTCGCGCGGTTTTTGATCGTCAATATTCAAATGGCAGATACAAAAGGAACGATTCTATTCATCAAATGTAGTCATTGTCGAATTTTGAGCCGCTGTGTTCCTGACGTAAGTTATCTAGACTAAAGCTTCTGTTTTTGTTTTGTTTTATGAACCTGCAGATTATTTTCGACCCATCCAGGTACTTGCTCCCTCCGTTGAAACACTCCCCAAGAACCAACAATTTGAGCCACAGTCAGAGACCTTCGATCGTCGTTCCATGTGTTTAAATATATCTTTTTGTTTTGTTTCTAGAGCAGCAGAAAGAGTGGAACATTTTACCAAATGAGGTAGTTAATGTGTTACACAGTTACAAAATTCGCCGATGTTTGTTCTATACATCTATAAATGTGATGCGGTCCCAGAAATCCTTACAAGTCACAGTTTATAGCATATACGGACGGACTGAGAAAATTTCGCGGTTGGAGGAAGGAGGGGATGGAGGGGGGGTACCATTAAAAAACGATTTCGTGCCTTAAAAGTGGAACACCACGAAGAAGAGGATTTCTGCGGTAACCGAAAAATCATTTTTGCTTCAACTCCGACGACAGCCGACGCTGCGCTTTCATGAAGTCGGAGAGCGCCAGTAGGGAATCGTCACAGCGCCCGACGACTTTGTAGGTTTGCTAGATTGCCGTGACGATGCACTTTTTTGCCGCTGCGTGATTGGCTCCATCGGCGGTCGGACTTGAACTGTAGCGGAGGAAAAAAAAATGAGAACATGTGGAAAGTTTTATTTTGAGGCGGTTACAACGTGGCCATTTTCCCGTTCGAGCATGTTTGGACGGTGCAGTGGCGCCATCTGTTGGCGACACCGCGAAGCGCTCTTCTCCCCCTCCTCGAAAAGGTCCCGTCCATCCGTTAGTCTCCCCACTTCCTACACCGTGCTCCCAAGCCCGGCTAGCGAAAGT
The DNA here is from genome assembly GCA_037355805.1 of Ixodes ricinus. NCBI lineage: Eukaryota > Metazoa > Arthropoda > Arachnida > Ixodida > Ixodidae > Ixodes > Ixodes ricinus. The sequence continues at coordinate 5,943 of JAZHYW010046088.1, read as the reverse complement.
CTTCCTACCGGCCCGCGAATAGCCGCTGTCTTTTAAAAAGAAACCCGGCCCGCTTGGAGCAGATCCGCTGCCACTAACGCAAAAACGAAGATGTGCGCCTAAAGAACCGACGCCCACGACGCGCTCCAAAGGCGCGAAAGAAGAATCCAGAAAGAGCGAGAGAATCTGCATCCTAACGGGTTCTGTTGTCCTGACCGAACATTGTGACCCCCAGCATCATCGTTTTCAGTCCCCGGCTTCATGTCTGTGCGACTATGTCAAAATTCTTTTGCGTTCTCGTGCACAATCTTGTCAGCATTCATATCATCATTGTCATTTGTCGCTTGCACTGCGCGAATGTGCCGAAGTTTCCATGCGCTTTTTATTTACGCTTGGCGTGTTTTCATGGCCACAATTGTTGTGTAACGTCATAGCCAAATATTAAAGGTCAATTTAAAATATATGTACTCATCCAACTTAGGACTTTTAGTACGTACTCTGACATTCATTTTTGTGCTTAAAGGGTCATGACCCGCCAAAACAAATGTGAGATAACAATATTGATAGGACCCATTATATTTTTTTATAATCCTGCTAAATTTGTCTTGATAATGGCGCGATAGTTTCGTGGAGAAATCGATTTATATGCGGGTTCCTCGGAGTGGTGGATCCGGGCGGAGCTGGAGGCTGGCTTGGTAGCCAGCCTCCCGCGCGGTGTCCCTTTGCACGCACTCACGGACTTGACTCTCTTGGCGTCTCGAGCTTCAGCTTCCTCCTTTACCTTCCGCGCTTTGACTCTCGAGCTTGCGGTCTGTGACGATTGCGTCTACTGCATCGCTCGACTTGTGAAAGTGTTCGACATTGAGAGCAGCAGTGACGAGAGTGATTGCTATCAAAATATGTTGGAAGCTGTTCATTTTGACTGCGACTCGCTGGCGACCAGCTCTAGCCACGGCGAGTTACGGAAAGACTCGCCGTGGTCACCGTCGTCCGGGAAGATCTCGCAGGCGCATGCAGGCTGGAAGGTCAACGGGCCAGGGGCGAGAGCGAGAATAGCGTTCGGGTTGCCAAGTTGCGTGAGCGGTTTTGATGGTACCGTGGCGAGGAGAGCTTGGGCGATCACAGCCGGGTGCCTAGAATGAAAGAGCGTTCATGATCACGTGGTTTATGGACACCATGGTGTGATTTACTTGGGCAGTGTCGCCTGGTCGCTAGATGAAAACGACAAAAATTCGTAAGTTTATTATTGCAATTACCAGAGCTCTAAAAATCGCGCAACTTGGAGTATATACCAAGTAGCCTATGAGCATTCAATTTCAAGAATAATCTACCCTTTAATTTTCGTGTCATAACCTCTTAAGTTCTCACCTATGTTTATTCATCTCGTTTTTTTCTCGTTCATAATTCCTCTTTTTCTTCCCGGCCCCCTAGAATCCGACATATGCCTAATCCGGCCCCTTAGCAAAGACGTTTGAAGACCCCCGTCTAGACGAATAAGCAAAATAGCTGACCAAGACTTCCAGTGTTTTTGTTTTGTTCTGTATTTCTTTGTCCTCACGTACCACCAGGCCATCTAGCTAATCAAAACAAAAGACAATTTTCTCTCCTGGGAAAAGAATTACGAGAGTCTTCATAGCGTAGCGCGCTCGGACCTTTAAAGGAAACTTAAAGACCCTATTAAAAAGTGTGCGCCTTCTAGGAACTGCTGAGACAAATTTCCTAGTCCGCCATCGTTTGGCCACGTACTCTGATCACGTATTGGACACGAATGCTGACGTCAGCGTTCGGACAGAACTCGGATCCAATCACGCGCTCCGTGCTCAAGAAACGGCGACTTCCAATGTTGCTTGATAGGGTTTTGTAAAGGGTTTATTAAGAATAGTCGAGTCTTGAGCGTAAATTTCAGTTAATGATGACCTCTCCTTAGTCATGACAGCTCTTTAAAGGAACAATAAAATATGAATTGATTCACTGATCGATTGACTGATTGATTATTTTAATTAATGAATTAAGTCATCATTGGGCAAATAATTTTAATAGGATGAATTCTGAAGAGAACAAAATGTACTAAACTTTAAGGCCCAACCACATGGGACCTTTCTTCACGCGCTTCCTTCGCGTCAGCGTCGTCTCGCGTCGGCGCGCCTCTCTCCGTGCCGATATCTGTCCCGGCCAAATCTGGGCGTCTGCCCGCGCATCGCATCGCTCGACGCGCGTCGTCGACGCCATGTGAGTGGCGTCGAGCGACGCGCGCCGACGCCGGCGCAAACGAAGCGCGTGAAAAAAATCACTTGATGTGGTTGGTTCTTTACAGAGCAGGCGAGCCTTAAACCGGAGTCACACTGCTCACACATCGTACGAAAGAAAGTCTGGATATAGATTCGAACCCGCGTCACCGCGAGATCCATGCGTCGAATGCGGCATGGCAATGAGTTCAGGGAGAAATTTGGCACCCGGCATTCAGACCACGGATACTGCGGTGACTCGTATTTTCAGACTGCCTTTTTGTGCGATGTATTATGTCACATTATGTATGGGCACTTTGATCCTGGCTCAAAAGTATGCATCATACACTCCTGATGTCGAATGTTTCTTACTTTACAGAAGGATACTAGCACCATAATAGCATCGATCGATTTCCTGGACCTTTGCACCGGTGCTATTATGGTGCTAGTATCCTTTCTGTAAAGCAGAAACATTCGACATCAAGACATGATGCGCTGAGCCAGGATCAAAGTACTTATACCTAATGTGACATCTTTACATCGCACAAGACGATCTGAAAATACAGTGCGCATCCGTGGTCTACAATGCCGGTGTTCCTCCTATTGCCATGCCGCATTCAGCAAGCGACGGCCGCGCGATTACAGCCCCTGAACTCTCGTACGATGTGATGTGGCAGTGTAACTCCCCAGCTCGCCTGCCTCTGTAAATTTTAATCAATTGATTTTTCACGCTTCGTTTGCGCCGGTATCGGCATATCGCTCGACGCCCTCCTTATGACGTCGAGCGGCGCATCGATCAGCAATGCAATGCGGCGGGACCGTCATCGGCGCGGAAAGACGCGCCGACAGATTTGCCGACGCGAAGGCGTGAAAAGGTCCCATATGGTTGGGCAACAAAGTTTAGTACATTTTGTTCTCTTCAGAACTAAATGCAATGCGTGTTGCTTAATGATGACTTGGTCATTGATCAATCGGTCAGTGAATCAATTCATATTTATTGATTTTGGAACTGTCGCTGACTAGGAGGTCATCATTAACTGAGATTTACACGCAAGTTCGGCTACATTCTTAATGGGCCACTTTTTGCAAGACTACAATCAACGGCATTGGAAATCGCCGTTCCACTGAGCGGAAGCGCAGCATGATGGGTCAAGTTGGGCTGCCCGACGTCAGCATTCGTCAATACGTGATCAGAGTACGTGAGCCAACGAGCTGTGAAGGCTTATAAACGAAGATTCGAAGACACTACTTACAATAAGTCTTTTAGTTTCCTTTAAGGCTCGAGCGCACTCCACTCGCGAAAATCTCGTAATTCTTTTCCCGGAAAATTGTCTTTGTTTTGATTGGCTATTTTGTTGAGACAGAAATACAGAAGTGAAAAGAACGTCTTTGCTCTAGAGGGCGGGTGGCATATGTCGGGCCGTCGAGAAAAGAGGAATTATGAGCGAGAAAAAACTGGATGAATAAACATAGATGAAAATTTTGAAAACAAAGGGTAGATTATTCTTGAAATTGAATGCTCATAGGCTACTTGTGCCATACTTGAGATTGCGCGGCTAGAGCTCTGTGGCAATGATAAACTTGCAGATTACTTTAATCGTTTTCAATCACAGCGACAATTTTCACTGAAAAATCATTATCCTGCCAGGTCATGGTAAACGTTACGAGAATAGCGAAATGCATTTTGCATGCTTCACTCACTGCAACTTGACGTTCCCCCCACAGCCGTGGCATTAACCGTCAGCGATTGCCAGCTATGCTGTGCTCCTGTTTTTGACTTGTCGCTAACTCTTCACCCTTCATCGCCAGTACGCGTACAATGATCTGGTAAAAATATCATAAAGAGTTTTAACCTGCCGCTCCCGTGAATGTTCTCCGCATCATAGTATCCAAGCGGGGATCAAAAAAAGTAATCTATTATTATCTGCATTACATTTTGGCGATTAAGTATACAGAAAATCACAAGTGGTATAGTGACCTTTAATGCGGCCATATTGCGGCAATTTAGCGGCAGCAGCGCCAGCTCGGCATTGTCACCTTTAGCATTGACCCCGGTATACTGACAAAGGCCACGCGCGAAATTTGTCAAAGCGCATTTATGTCACGAGCAGCGTGATACTGAAGTCTGACCAGCTGAAATTTGCCGTTTGGGCCCAAAGCTGCTGGATTTGCTGTTTTGCGCGCTTTGAACATGTCGCCAAATATTCTTAGGCACATCACCGTTGGTGAAAGCGTAGTCAGACCATTCGCCAAAGACGAAGCGACTGGCCCTGCGGGTATCGACGTTTCGCTAGCCAGCAGGCTGACATAGAGTGGGAGACTAACGGATGGACAGGACCTTTTCGAGGAGAAGAGCGCTTCATATTGTCTCAATGAATAACCTTTTTTTAATAAAACATCCGGCGCAAGGAAAAATGTGCCGCCTCAAATAAAACTCACATGTTCTCGTTTTTTTTTTTTTTTTCCTCCGCTACGGTAAGTCGGCCTACCGACATCGTCACGGCAATCCTTTGGGCCTACAAAATCATCGAAATCTGTATTTTTTTTTTCCCTGCAACGCTCTCCGACTTCGTAGGAAAAATTTTTTTAACTCGGCGCATAAATAAATTAACTCGGGGAATTGCCGCAGAAATCGCAATTTGAGTGTTCAAGACGCAAATCGTTGCACTAATGGTACTCACTCATAAAAACACTCCGAGCCGCTGAAATTTTCTCGCAATCCCGTCCGTATATGCTATAAACAGCTGACTTGCCGAAGAGACTCGCAAAGTTTCTCCTTTTTTTTTTTTTTGCCTTGGAATGTATAGAACCGACATCAGCCGAATTTTGTAACTGTATATTTGTCAACTACGCAAAGATTTAGATGTTCCCTCTTCTGCTGCTCTAGAAACAAAACAAAAAGATCATATTTAAACACATGGAACACGGCAATCGAGGTCTCTGACACAACCAAATTGTTTTTTTTTCGCAAGTGGTTTCAACGGAGAAGTATACATGGGCGAAAGTGGGTCGAAATATCTGCAAGGTTCCTAAAACTGGTACAAAACAAACTTGCAATCCGTTACGTCAAATGGCAATAATTCGACGATGATACATTTGACGATAGAATCGTTCCGCGCTGTATCTGCCGACTATTGACGATCAAAAAACCGCAGGCGAAAGAGGATTTTAGGCAGCAACTCAACTGAATTTTTGATGAGCTTTAACATAAAATAAGCGCGAAGTATTTGTCTGCAATCGCGCGCTGAAGTCTATCGTAAAAAAAAAAACGTGCCCCCAGAACACCGGTGGAAATGGATGCTGGAAATTCCGGAGACATATCAGAAAGGGTTTACGGTAACGGAGAGCAGACGGCGGCGTTCACGGGACGCAGATAGAATAGCGTGACAAACGATTTTCAAATAAATCAGTTTGCCGATAGCCAAAATACAATGCGGAAACAAACTGAAGACATCCACGCCTACAGTTGGTGCGCGAAAGCGTTACGATCAATATTGTCAGATAGGCATAAGCTAAGATGAACGTTCGTGATTTTTAAGTAAACGTGGTGCTATTTAGGTCAACCTTCATTCAAGTGTCTAAAAAAAGATTTATTTTAAGCCTAGTTATATTTTAAGTTTTGTCGTACTCACATATATTCGTCGCGAGCAGATACGGAAAAACCTATCTCCCCGCATGGCGCAGAAAACAATCGAGCGTAATCCTATTGGCCCTTAATGGAATAACAACACGTAATAAT